>CAJVPL010000752.1:0-20562 GCA_910591945.1 Ambispora gerdemannii | reverse complement strand
ACTTTGAATTGTCATTAAGACATTGGAAGTTTCCCTTTGAATATTCCTTAAATTTTATAAATATCTTTGAGTATTTCAAAAGTTCCATCAAAACGGTAACAATACTCTACGAATGAAATCACATGAAAATATTATCATTCGATTCGTCTAAACATGACAAATTGAATGATCATATTTTCATGTAATTTCAATCGCAAAGTATCAAGATATCACCCTTTAAATTGGCAAAAATCTGACATATGATGACTTTCAGTACGATATCACCATTTGATTTGTCTAGGTATGATGAATTGAATGATAATATTTTCATGCGATTTCGAACACTAGCTATTGGAATATTGTTACTTCATCACAATATCCTTCTTCGTCACAATACCCCCTTTTACCTTATATTCCACAATAAATTACCAGAAATCCAAAAAAAGTATAATAAAATTAAAATTATCTTTCTATAATAAAATTTTATTTTTATTAGTAAATATTTTTTGTTTTTTTATTAAAATAAAGCTAAGAATCTATATTTTAACATATATTTTTTATAAATTTTTTAAATTTAATTTTAGAAATATTTCAGATTATACAGATAATTATACAAACTTTTATAATTAAAAATTCAAATTATTAAATATTTCTAATATTTACTAATAAAAATAAAAATTTTATTATAAAAAATAATTTCAATTTTACTAGAATTATATATATTTTATATTAAATTTTTATTAAAGTTTCTAATAATTAAGTTTGAATTATTCAAGTTTGAATTTTATATATAATTTAATAATATAAATATAAATTTTATTAATTAAATTATATATATACAAGTAATATATAAGCCAACAAATTAAGATTTTAGAGCACTAATTTTAATAATAATATTTTTATTTAAAAAATTAGATATATTTAAAATTTATATATACAATAATAATTTTTTGATTAATAATATAATTATATTTACAAGTTAAAAATATTATTTATTAAATATTAATTAATTACAAATATATATAATAATCAAAAAAATTATAAATTATATATATAATTTTATTAATAAAATATAATACAAATTGAAACTTTTATTTATATAATAACTAAAAATAAATTCTAAAATTAATAATATAATTTAAGAATATAACTAAACTAGTTTAAATATATAATTAATACTAGTTTAGATTATAGTTATATTTTTTTTAGAATAATTTAGAAATATATTTTTCAATTTTATTGATCAATATTTTACTTAATTTAAAAAAAATTTTAATTACAAAGTAAATTAATTAATTTTTATATAATTTAGTTATTAAAATTAAACAATTTACTTTATAATTAATAAACTTTCTCAAATTAAATATAAAAAAATTAAAAAAATATATAATGACTAATAGAATTATGAAAATATATATGTGATTTTATTAATAAAATATAATAAAAATTGAAATTTTTATTTTATATAAAAGTTTTTAATTTTATTAATAAATATTTTTTATTTTAATATTAAGATAAAGAGTAAGTGATAATTTAATATATTTTTTTTGGATTTTTTAGATTTTTTTCTGATAAAGTTGTTCTAATTACAAAGTTATTGCAAAAATTTTTTATAATTAAAATGTAAAATTAATTATAAAAAATTTTGCAATAACTTTATAATTAGAATAACTTTATCAGAAAAAATCTATAAAATCCAGAAAAAATATATATTAAATAATAACTTATAATTTTTGTATTAATATAAAATTTAAAAATATTTATTAATAGAATTAAAAACTTTTATATAAGATAAAAATTTTAATATTTATTATATTTTATTAATAAATTGCATGTATAATTTTATAATTCTGTTAGCTATTGTAAAAGTTTTCAATTTTACTAATAAATATTTTTATATTTATATAAAATAAAGTATTATATATTTTAATATATATTTTTTTCAGATTTTTAGATTTAATCTAATTAAATAATTTTAATTATATATAAAATTAATAATTAAAATATATAAAAAATTATAAATTTTATATATAATTAAAAAAACTTAATCAGATTAACTTTAAAATATATATTTTAAAATATGTAATATTATTTTCATTTAATATAAAAATAAAAAATTTATTAGTAAAATTAAAAATTTTTATATAAAAAAAATTCGTATTTTATTATATTTAATTAATAAATTATATTATTTTTTATTGTTATTATATATAGTTAAATTTCTCTATAATTATATTTATTTATAATTATATCTCTTTATAGTTACTCTGTTTTGCTTTCTTATTTATATATAAAAATAATAATTTATAATTATATTTTCTTTATAGTTATCAAATTTTGCTTTTCTAAAAGTGGTAATTATAGAGAAATTTGACTGTATTCTAATTTTTATTTAATATAAAAATATAAAATCTTTATTAATAAAATTAAAAATTTTTATATGAAACAAAAATTTTAATTTTTACTATAATTTTATTAATTTTTATATATAATAAAAATTATTTGGTATATTAGTAAAAATTTTAATTTTGTCAGAACTAATAAATAATAATTGTATTAATAAATTTTAGTATATAAAATATTTTTATATAATTAAAAAACTAATTATTAATTTTATTTTATTATTTAATTTAATTTAAATTTTTAATTCAAAATTTAAACTAAAGATATAATTGCAATTAGTTGTAACTTGATTACAATTTTCTAATTGGTTATCACAATTAATTACAATTAAATCAAAATTCTCTGCTTGGATACTACAAGTCACAATTAATTAAAATGCTATCTTTAGTTCAAATAAAATTTTGGATTAAATTAAATTAAACTATATCAAATTTAATTAAATTAAATTAAACTATATCAAATTTAATTAAATTAAATCTAGATTTCTTGATATTTAGTATAAAAAAGATAAATTATATATGATACAAAAAATTTAAAGATATTAAATATCTTGAACTATAAAGAAATTTTATTTTAAATATATAATTATTAAAATAAATATATATATAGTAGCAATCAGAAATAATATAATAATATCAAAATTTATTAATTAATATAGTAAAATATGGACTTTCTCTTTATAAAAGTTTTTAATTTTACTAATAAATATTTATTATTTTTACATTAAATAAAGATAATATCACATATTTTAACATATATTTTTTTTAGATTTTTTAATTTAATCTGATAAAGCTGTTCTAATTGCATATAAATAATTTTTTATGTTTTAATTATAAAAAAATAATTGACTTTATATGCTTCAGCAGATAAAATATATGTTAAAATATGTGATACTATCTTCATTTTAATATAAAAATTAAAAATATTTATTAGTAAGAGCAAAACTCGCATTTTACTATGTTTAATTAATAAATTTATATCTTAACCTAATACTTTGGTCAGGCTAGTATATAGTAAGTTATTCTAAATTTATGCGATTTCATCTAAATTTTATTCAAATTTCAAAATCAATATCTGAATTGAAAATTCGATTATTTTGTGGTGTTTGATATTACTAGACTTGGAATTTGTTCTCGAGATTATAATGAATTGGGGGTGAAGGAAGTTTCAGAGGTACGCCACGCGTGTTTTATTAATAATTTAACTTACAATTGCTGAGTATAACAAATTCTTTACATGCTTGTTATCTAAAAAATTTTTCCAGGTCCCTAAGTTGATGTGCACACTTTTGTAAATATTAACAAGTTTTATGCACATGGGTTTTATATATTAATTTTGGTTTAGCCAATCAGAAATTGACCATACCATACTGAAATGGCTAACATTCAATGTATATATCTGTAATAATATTACAGAAAGAAAATAAATTAAATCGTTAACATGAGCAGTGCATATATACGTACATGCGCAGAATAATAATTATTGTATGGCACTGTTTTATTTACGAGAAATCGCGCCTGAAAAAGTGTTTGGAAACTTTTGGTAAGGGGCTTAATAAAACATGGAACTGAATTTCTTTGTTCTATACTTTCGAGGTTTATAGAGCAAAATCGATAAACTTTCATTAATACTGTATCCAGTATTTCCGATTTAATCCGAAAACCGACTCGTATTGTCCGGTTTGTCCTTTGTATTTTCGGATTACTCTCAATCCCGAACCGAACCAGACCATTCGGAACACTATTTCGCGAATAACATTTGTTGATAAATTATATTTTCAGTTTTGAAAAATAAACTTCAAATAAATATCATATGTGATAGCGATAGTAAATGGATTAATTTTTGTATTTTAATCCAATTAATTCATTAAATCTAAAAAGGATTTTTCGTGATACCGCCATTACAAACATAAGGTCATAATTTTCCAAAAAAGAAGATTCCCCACAAAGCTTCAATTTTAATACAATGGAACTTTGTGTCCAGGCATTTATCGTTATGATTTACATTCGAACCTATATGATGATGGTGATCAACTGCTTTATATGTTATAGCCGAATGTCTTAAAAAAGTCATTTCCGTTTTCATATGTCAAAATGGTGAAGAATTCGAAAAGTTCGAATATCAATTTATTCAAAAATTAAAGAATCTCATGTTTAACACACCGACGCAAGAATATGAGAGAAACGACACATGCGCACGCTGTACGAATCGCGATCCGAGATACAAATATAAAAATATAAAGTAATCACGAAAAAAATATTTTTTTTTTTACCTTTTTCCTCGTTTTTTTTTATCGTCTTGTCCCTTTTCTATCAAAGTTAGTATACCAAACCAAAGCACTAGTTGTCTTTGCTGTTTGCGAGCCACCCACTCTTTGATAGCAAACGATATCAAAGATTGGAAGACTCTGCATAACTGCAATCCCTACCACCACCACACCTATCATTATTCCTAATGTTTAGATCTAATAGAGAATATTTTCATATAAATTACTCGGGAATTAAAAAAATATAGAATTTGCTATAATAACACAAACTCGTTATATGTAAATTAATCTCTACGTCAACAATGAGCAATTCTCACGAAGACGCCAAGCGTATGTCGGCTGGTAAAGAATCAATGATTCGAAATTCAGTATTATCATACGCAATCGATAGTGATAGAGAACCGATAAAAAAAAGATTATCAAATCAACTCTACGATTACAACGACGCAAGTCTTTGGTATAAACGAAAACGAACATGGCTGCTATGCGGCGGAATCCTTCTTATAATCCTTGCCGTATTATTGCCACTCATTTTATTTGTTATATTTCCCGTGTCCGTACAACGAGCAATTGATCATTCAAATACGACGTTTCATTCATTGATAATCGCTCCAGCAGGAGAACAGAAATTTCATTTGAACGTGAGCGGAAGTGTCTCAAATGCTGGATCGTATAAAGCGGTTGTATCTTATCCGGAACCGGCTGAGGTGCTTTGGAATGACACGAAAATTGGGACAATAGGTTTACCGGATATTTCGATTAATGAGGGAGGGAGTGGAGAACTCAAAAACGTGGGAGATCTCATGATCTCGGATCCATATGCATTTGCGAACTTTGTAAAGACTCAATTGACTGAAGAAACTTTCACTTGGAATATTAGAGCGAAGATGAGTGTGAAAATAATGGGTATCACTAAAAAGGGTCTTCCTTTTGAAAAAGCAGTCACTCTTAAAGGTAATTATTATTGAATGACATTCATATATTTCTATAATGATTTTTTCATAATAATTTTGATTTATTATAGGTGCAAATGGATTCAAGGATACGAATTTAACCTCTTTTAATATAACAAGGAATCCTAACGATAATACTACATATCAACAAATTAGCTCAATAAGTCTTTATAACCCTTCACAAATTGGCATACACGTTGGTACACTCGGTCTAAATATTGGCATTAATAATGTGTCTATGGGTTCAGTGAACTCTACTGACAAGAATCTCATAATATATCCCGGCTACAATAACATAAATTTCAGCGGAATAGTCACCAAAAAGAATAAACAAGAACTACCATACATCTCCAAATTTGTACAAGATTTCACAAATAATATTAAAGTCCCTGTCATAGCAACAGGAGCTTTCGCTCTTCCGAACAGTACATACGGTAATGATTGGCTCAGTGAAGGAGTTAAAGCACTTGCGTTTGAAGTTGGTGTCCAAAGATATAACTCGGATGTTCCATCTTCTCTCATCCACACTGTCAGTATTCCTAAAACATCGATAACATTCGGCAATGATTGGGCACCAATTTTATCGGCAGAAAAAGTCACAGCAAATTACCAATTCCCGTTCGATACTCCCATTAAAGTTTTTCAAGCCAAACAAAGCATTTCACTGTGGTATAACAATGTTGCATTGGCAGGTTTTGAATCTCCATGGGCTCAAGCTTCGAATGATGAGAAAAATATTTACTTGTCGATTCCTCAAAGTCCAATAACGATCTTTGATGGACAACAAGAAAATTTCGGGAAATTTATTAGTGCGTTGTCGTTGGATGATAATGTCCCTTTTGAACTTCGGGGAAATACTGGAGTTCGTGCTAAAACTACGATTGGAAATATTGAGATGCAGGGTAAATTTTAATTAATTACGTAACTTACTCGTACATTTTTTTTCTAGCTATTTTATATGTTAATTATGTATCATGAATACAGGTTTCGATTTTAAAGCAGTTAGTAAATTAAAGGGTATGTATGTTATTTTTAATTTATTTTTAATATTGATTGATAATCGTTATTTTTTTCTGAATAGATATTCTAGGTCACAAGGAAATTCTTGCTGGTGAAGGTAGCAAAAGCTTCAAAGGTAAATTTTTTTAATGTTATCCATAAAAATTTCTATTTAAATTAATACAATTATTCAACAAACAAAAAAAAACAGCAAGTCTACCCAAGCCGGCCGAAACTAGACTAGGTTTAGGTTTAAATATCACACCAAGGGGCATTATTACTTCAGCTGGTAAAATATCATTTTGATTTTCCTATTATCTAAGTTTATGATTTAAATTATTGATTATTATTCTTGTAGATGACACTTTAAGAAGTACAATCTCAAGTGCCGCACCACCATTTATCCAAGCAATAATTGATGCATCTAAAATGAGTATAGACAGCATTCTTCTCACCGATTTATCCGACACCAAATTCAACTCTGTAGTCAAAGGCGCACTCACGAATACTGGTCCAGCAAACGCAACAATTTATTTTCCTAAAGGGGTAGTGGTCTCTTCAAACGGCCAAGAACTTGGTATTTTGCAAATGCCACCAGTTCAAGCATCCAACGGTCAAGCCTCAATCAATTCGACTAATCTATTCACTGTCACAAATCAAGATGCGCTTGAACAATTCACTGAACAACTCCTTGGCACTCCGAGCGCACAATGGGAACTCTCCGCCACAGGACTTGTTGTTTTCGTCCTTGGTAAAAATTTCACCGGTTTGACTATGAAAAAAACGGTGCCGTTGAAAGGTTCTAATGGGTTCAAGGGTGGTGTGCAAATTTTGTATTTTAACCTTCCTGGAATTGCGCCCGAGGGAGGAATTGAAATGGATATTATGATATCGCTTTTCAATGGGGGAACTGTTGGTGTTGATGCTGGTACATTATCATTCAAAACTGTTTTTGAAGGCGTCGAAGTTGGACCTGCGTCTGCTTCTAATGCGGTAATTCAACCTAAAGAAAAGAATACTTTGGGGTTGAAGGGAAGAATCACACCCAAAACTGATCCTCATGACATCACTGTAATCTCGAAATTATTCGGGTAAGAAAAAATAATACTTAATTTAAATATTATTTATTAATGTGCATGTCATTAATAAATCTTCTTTAGTTTGTTTGTCACCGGAACTCCAATCACCCTCCAAACAGTCGGCGCAGGCGTAAAACCATCCAGCGGATCATGCAAATGGCTCAGCAAGGCAATCACCAAACTCTCAATTGATGTCGTTTTACACCCACCTCCAAATCTCAAATTGATCACATCCGTCGATCTCAAAGCACTCGATTTAGCATTTACCACTGAAACTGCATATGCTCCTTTGACCTCTTCTAACAATATCGTCGCCGGATTCTTCAATCCATTCGGTTTCCCACTCGATATTTTAAAAATCGAGCAATCAATTGATGTGTTCAATAAGAACGCTGATATGGCAAAATTGGTTGTGCCGCTAAATCCGGCAAAGACTAATCAAAAGGATAAAACTGTCACGACTAGATTTAATAATGTACCGTTTGCTGTTAATGGTGGACAAAAAAACAACTTTAATGATTTTGGTATGTGTATTTAAATGATCGATTATTATTGAAAAATACGATTTCTAAATTATCGTTGTTCTATTTTTTAGTAAAGGATATAACGCTTAATGAATCGAAAAAATTCCAATTAAAGGGAAAATTAAATGCAATCACTAAAACTCCCGCTGGTACTTTTAACATATCAGGAATCACATATGATGTACAGACAACATTAGCTGGTTAGTATTCATTTTGATATTGCACTGACAGTAATCATAACAAATCAATTGCTTTAACAATATACCATTCATTGGATAATAGGCTTGCAGGGTTTCACGTCAAACCCTGTTTCAGTGTCAGACTTGGACGTAGTTTCCGGCACAACCACAACTCTTTTTCTAAGTATAAAAACATCACTCTTCAATCCATCCAATATCTCCATTAAAGCAGGTGACGTCTCATTCTCCTTTTCAGCATACGATGCAGCATTGGGCACCGTAAAGATCAAAGCGCTCAACGTCGTACCAAAAGAGAATTCACTTAAAGCCGTCGTCAATTTCTCGCCAAAAGCTTCTGATAAATTGGTAGCACTCAAAGTACTAAGTACCTTCTTACAAGGCGATGACCAAGTTGTCAATATCACAGGATCCGAAAGTTCAACGCCAATCGAAAGTCTTAAAGAAGCATTTGCCGGAATTAAACTGAACACTAAATTCCCCGGAAACAAAAAGCCATTGATAATTTCCACTTCACTAAGTCCCGATGCGAATACTTTTACGACTGGAATCGCTAATGGAACAGTCACAATCTCAAATCCATTCTCAGCTCCAATCACATTGTTCAGCATCAATTCTAATATCACATTCAAAGGAATCCAAATAGGATCGATCAATATCCCGCAACTACCTAAACCAATTACTATTCCCGGAAAAGCCGTCAATTTTACAACCGATCCAATACCAATCAAACTTAATTTAGATCCTGCAACTATTTTGGAAATAATTTCATCAATTAGTCCTAATAGTACTGACTTTGGAAATACAATTTCATCACTTATTCATAATAATGGCAGCACTCCATTAAATATTGGAGATATAATTTCACCACTTATTCCTAATAGTAATGACATTCAATCAAATATTGGAGATATAATTTCATCGATTAGGAATGGTAACATTCCATTAAAAGCTAGAGATCTAATTCCAAATGGTGACAACAGTACTAATGCAATTCCACCATCGAGTTTTTTGAATGTTGATATCGCTTTGAGTTCTGAAGCCGCGATTGATCAATTTAAGACACCATTGATTTTCTCACAAAAGGATGTACCCGTCGGTAGGTTATAATGTATTTCTATTAGAAAAAAATTTGATTTGTCACATTCTAATTTGGGTTTTTTTGCGTTTAGATCTCAATATAGTTGGTGACATTTTAGATCTCAATATAGTTAGTGACATTTTAGATAACAATATATTTCGTGACATTTTGGATGTGGTAAATTTTTATTTATTATATTATCGGATTATTTTTCGAATTATATCTAATAATTATTTCAATTTTTCTTAGATTGGTAGCCTGCTCATTCAACCAATTGTCGATGGAAGCGATTTGGTCACCACACGAGTAGCAATTACAAAGATTAGAGCAAGTTCATTTGTCGCACAAATCAAAGGAACAATTACTAAGACGGGGGTAATAATTTCATCGATTTAAATATTTCCCTACTTCAATTGTCAATGAATTAAAACTGATATATTTTTACTTAACTTAGCCAATTGACGCAACAATCTCATTTCCAAATGGTCTCCAAGTAACAGCCCAAGGTGTCGCACTTGGTAGAATATTCCTGCCGCCCGTTAGCGCCGTAGCGAACAAAGGAGGTGTGATCGACAGCGACGCCGCATTCCAAATTGACGATATAGCCAAATTCGCAGAATTTACAGGATTTTTGTTGCAAACGAAGGAATTTACTTGGGATTTATCAGCAGATGATGTCCAAGTTACAACTCTTGGACTCACATTCAATGGAATAAAAATACACAAAAGCATTACTCTCGACGGTGCGTAAAATACTATTTGAATTATTTAATTACTTTTTTGTCGAATTAAAATAATGATTTTTTTTAAAACACAATAGGATTCAACGGATTGAAAGACGTAAAACCATTAGGATTCAAAATTGTCGGCCCATCACCTGACGGAAAAGGCCTATTAATCAGTCTTTCCGCAGACATGGTCGATTCAGCAGATATTGGAATCGAACTAGGAAACATCGGTTTCAATATGTTAGCTAGTGGTGTCGTTCTTGGCCCAGTCAATGCTGACGGTGTGACACTTGTCGCGAAATCCGACAATGTAATTCCATTCAAAGGTGAAATCGTTCAAAGCCCAGGAGTAACAAAGATATTGCCACTACTACTAAGTGCTCTTACTACTGGTTTGCCGCTTCAAGTTCAAGTTGTTGGGACCAGTGTTAAACCGCCAGGCACAAAGGAACCAGTATTATGGCTAGAAGAACCATTCAAAAAACTTGTGTTGAATTTAACTCTAAACTTACCAGCGAGTAATCAAACCGGATCAATAGTAAAGGAAATTACAATCAATGATTTGGATCTCTCATTCACACCCGAAACTGCATTCTCTCCACTTGCATCCTCGAGTGGAATTGTGTCGAAAGTCGATCTATCTTTTGGTATTCCAATTACACTTGAAAAAGTCGCTCAAAATATCACAATAATAGATGGAAAGAATCCTGTCGCATCATTTAAACTTCCATTCTCTACACCGAAAATTACAAAGGATGGTATCGTTACATCTTTCAGCAATCAACGATTGACCTCTGAAAATTCTCAACAAGTCGCTTTTGAACAATTTATTGGGGAATTGACTCTTGCTAAAGAAAAGGATCTCTCGTTCCAAGGCACTCTTGACATTCTTGCTAAGACTCCTCTCGGAGAACTTCCTATGAACGGTGTTCCATTCTCTGCGTCTACGTCACTTAAAGGTAAATTTACTATTATCTTTTATTTCAACTATTGAATACAATTATTAATGAATTTCTGCATCGATAGGCTTGCAAGGATTAAAAAGTGCACCTGTTACAGTAAGCAATATTTCTGTGCATGGTGGAACTAAATCTTTCTTGGATCTTGGTGCAACGGTGTCAATCACAAATCCTTCAAATGTTAAAGTCGGAACAGGAGATGTTGCATTTGATATATTCTTTGGCAAAAGCAAAATTGGACAAACCATTCTCAAAAATCTTGTGCTAGATCGTGGATTAAACACTATTCCTGCTCAATTCCAATATGCACCAATTGGCGACGACGCGATAAATGACGGCGCGAATTTACTTGGTAATTTCCTCGAAAATAAAATTTCAGATTTAGAAATCCGAGGAAATTCCGCGACAACTTCTATCAAATCATTGCAACCGACATTCTCCAAGTTGTCATTAAGTTCAACTCTCAATGGAATTGATAGTCCGTTAATTCGTGCAATCACTGTGAAAGTTAACAGCACCGCAAAGACGGCTACAACTAGTTTTACCATGGTTAATCCTTTGGACGCTCCGTTTGGACTTATTGCCATTCACGCTAAATCATTCCTAGCTGGCAAAGATGAATTAGTTGGAACACTTGATATTGAATTACCACAACCTGGATTACCGATACCATCAAGGAAACCAATTACGAGTCCCGATATACCATTTACCATTGTAATGGATCCGGCTAAACTAATTCCTATTATTATTGCCAATAAAGGTAAACTGCCTATCGATATGAAGTTAACTACTAATGTACTTATTGGCGAATATTTGACAACGATAAATTACTTCCAAGGAAATTTGACTGCAGTTGTTACAATATCATAATTAACATAATTGCCAAATTCAAATTTTTGTTTATAATTTATTTTGGGATAGGAAAATTCTTCATTATGACGACAGATAATTTAATTTTTAATGACTAGTTTTTAATTTGTATCAAAACTAATGTATAATGTGAGCGCGAGTACGTTTACTTTGCAAATAAGCTGTATCATTTTTCTTACAATGAAATTATTCATCAAGCAAAAAACGCCAATCTCTGTGCTGAGGATTGGCTATAAATATCGCTTTTAAAATATCAAACTGCAATGAAGATAAATTAGCCATTTTTAAAATGGCTGTTTGTTTTTCGTCATCTCTAAACTCTTCTGTATCATTATCAGCCATAATTGCTTCTCCAACACCCATATTTTCTTCCTCATTTATTTCCATGTCACTTGTCTCGTCATCCTCGGTGTCTAGGTCTAGTGTAATAATGCTCTGATCATCTAGCTTGGTATTATTGGTTTGGACGTGAAGTCTTTCAGCAAGTTTCACAATTGATGTTTTTCCAGACATTTGCATGACTTGCATACAATCCGGAAACTCATTAGTGATAACGTTTCTCTAATATAAACATACAAAAATTAAAAAAGACCAAGGTTTTGACAAAACAATAATAATTTACCAGTTTTCCCGTATATTCTAATGCCTTGTTATACTTCCCCAAGTAAAGAGAAGGGATATCCGTCAACTGGACAACATTGTTGTTGTGTTGAATCAATGAAATTAAATTGTCTTTTGTCTTCCAATCTTCGATACAATCTATCGCACCGGCTCGTTTTGCTCGTGGGATGGAGAAATACCTAAGTTTGAAAGCAACTTTTGGGTATTTGTTTGCCCTTGGCATTTTTGATAATAACTTTGAGGTTTTGGACGGATAGAAATTTATATTTGATTTTTTTTTAGAAATGTTGACGTACGTATTACGTACAACACGTAATTTCGTGATTTATTATGATATAGTTATGATTTCAAATAACTTGGTAGGGGAAAAAATTATATTTCTTTATTCAAGTTATTTATAAATAATTTTACAATTAGATTTAGAGTAGTGTATAAACTGAAACTACAAGCAAAATACTCTTATCTATCTATTTAAAGATATGCTCCAAATAGATTTCCCAAACCATATAAAATTTCACTATATGACTTGTTTTTTATTCCGGCTACTTGAAGCATAACTACTTTCTATCTGCCAATAATTTCTTCAAATAAGCATTCACTTCTTTCAAAACACCGTTTTCATTCTCGAGAACATTAATTTTCTCATGTGCGACATCACAACATTTATGCAACAACTTCAACTGTTGCTGGACATCCGCGCATTCTTGTTTCAATTTCTGCGATTCTTCAAAAGCCGATTGTCGTTGACTGACTGTTTGTTTCAAGAAAAGCTGGAAAATGGAACTGATTTCTTGATCGTGTATGAATTTAGGCTCTTCCGCGGCGGGTGAAGTATTGGTAGATACTGCCGCGTCATGATTGTCAATCACTTCATTAAGATCTGCATCTTCATAATTCTCATAGTACGATTGGTAAATGTCTTCCTTCCATTTTTCTTCGGACTGAACGTCGAGTTTCTCATCGTTTTCGTCTCTCTCGGAGGTGCCCACATCGTCTTGAGTAGGAAAACGACGAATGATCAAACGTTGACGCTTGTAGAAATTGCATCGAGGTTCCTGTGGTTTTTTATTCCAAAAATTAAAACATCCGAAGAATTTTTTCCCGACTTTCCCTTTGACGACTGCAAGTCGACCACATCTACAAAGTGGGACGAACGAATCGGTAATTGGATCAGGTATGTTGATTGATGACGATGATGATGAAAGTAGCGGTTGTTGTGATGCCGGCATTTTTTCAGCAAGGGGAGAAAATAATTGCATTTAATTATGTTTACGCTTTGGACCGCCCACTTCAATTTATTTTATTTGTTATATACACACGCACACATATACACATACATATATATAATTTTGCTTTAAATCAAAAATCAATCTTGGTGTGAAATGAAAATATTAATGTGTTTGAGTCGATTAAATCAAAAAATCACCACTGACTAATATAATAATAATTAATATCGATATTATTATATTCAATTGATTTTGATTTATCTAAATCAAATGATTAACAATAACGATAAATAATTGTACATGTATTAGTATCGGTGTCGGCATGATGATATTAACGTCAAACAGTTGGTAAAATACAATGTAAATTCTAACCTTATTATCAGTCATACCTTCCACCTCCACATAGCCACCATTCTTATAAGCACGCTTCATTTCAAAAATTACTAATGTGCCAACTGTGTGACTATATGGAGGTATGACCGTGTAAGACACATAACATGACATCTATAATTGCAAAAGATACATATTTTCAGGACCTAAAGTAAGACAAAATCACAAATCGCGGTTTAATAAAAATATGCACTTTATATATAATCACACCTCCCTATAGCCACACTATCACCGGGTCTCAGGGGGACGACTGCAAAAAATGAAAGATAATAGATATGTTATTGTCGACGCCATACAGCAATCCAAGAAAATATTGGGAATTTGTATACCCTTGACTTACATAATCTTTTAATAACATACAAGTTGATGCCAACATTCAGAGTAAAAATTTAATTTACAATGATTAGTGTATAAAAAAATTTTTCTTGGTGCATTATTGAGTACTCTAGTATTTCTTTAATTCTATATGAAAGGTGACTTGTTTGTGACAGATTTTAAAAAAGATTTAAAAATTGATACAACTCACTCTCAATATAATATAAGAGAGTTTCTGGTCTAACAAACAATCTCTCTTGTATTCATATATTGAGAGATTAAAAAAAAGGTTATTTTGATTTTTATTTCTTGTATCGAAAGTTTTCTTAGTAAGAAAGAAAAAGAAAGCATATATAAAAACGAATTTCTTCTATCAAACGTCACTTCGCGTCTCTTCTACATCTTTTTCCGCGTTTGCTTTAATTACCATCACGAAATAAATCGACAACGACACGACAAGCATTGCTCGAAAAACACTTAGAATTATTCCAGTCTCTGAATCCTTAGGAAATAGAGCTCGCTCACCTGCCAAAAACCCTTTTTGCAAGTTTTTGTTTTTTATGACCAGAATGGAATCGGCGGTGAATATTAATATGTAGAAGCATGTGAGTAAGCTGCCGAGATATGCGTATATTCTCAATTTTTTCTGTTACATTGATATGAATTAGTGTTAGCATTTGAGTGTAAATAATAACAATAATTTACGAAATTATAATTACCAATATGTAAGTAGTTATTATACCAAAGACAGCCAACAAGATTGTCATGATTTCCATCAATATCACCAGTATTAATATAAATACAGGGTCAAATTCTTTATATTCTTGCCCAGTAATATATACTAGCCACAAACTGTGAAGCTAAACAAATTATGAGTAATCTTTTACTATAAATTTAATATTTTCATAATTCAGGATGTCAAACTACTTACTATCCATAGACAAGAGATAAGATATATACCGTCTGATAATCGAATATATAAACAACAATGTGTTACAGCGGGTGAACAATGCTTTCGTTGTTTATTCTTTATTTCTTCTCTTTTCTCGCCAGTAGTTATAATAACATTGCCTCGTGGAGTCTGTGGATTTGTTAATGGTACAAAATTTGGCCTATTTTCGTCATTCGAAGGAGATTTTTTATGAATGGGACGTGGCTCTCGAATCGCGATTCTATAAGAAACTTTGTATTTATTTTGTTCCTCATTGGAAACGGAAGGTATTCCTGATGTTGAACCCTGAATTGTCAAATACACACGACGTGAATTTGCATGAATATGACGTCTTTTATGTTTTTTGGGTCTTAGTGAAGGTTGCAAATCGGGTGCATTACTTTCTTCATAGATTGTTGGAAGCATATTAAAAGGGAATATAAACAAAAAGGTAAATGCCGGTTTCTTGTTACGATAATTTCAACGTTAGCAAAGAGAAATTCAGTTTAAAGCAAGACAAATCTTTGACCTAAACTCGAATTCTTTTTCGTTATTCACCCTTTTGCCAAATTGTTATATTCCTTTTCTTTTGCTATGGGAATTTTGACCCCAAGTCTATTATTTCCAGTAATAAACTTGGGTCTATAAGAATAAATAATATATTGACCAGTCAAAAATCAAAACAAAATCACATAAAATATCGCAAAAAAAAGAACTTCATTTCTCGTAGTAAACACCGTTTTTGTACTCGAAAACGATGATCTATATTAATGAACAAGTTCGGGAAATTTCTATTTAAAGTCCTTTCAGTTTAGCAATAATTAGGTTAGTTTTGCTAATTTGAGTTCATAACATATATGAGATATGACACTAGGTTGCTGTCTTAGGCAAGAAAGTAAAGGAAAAATTTAACTCTACATTTTACATGGTTTATGAACGAGAATCAAGGAAAACTGCAAAAATTATCTGTTCGAAATCTTGAAGAGAATATATCAAGTAAAATGATTAAGCTTATTCGAAACTGGCTTTTGTATTCTGACAGATATTTAAAATTTATTTTTGATTAGATTTTAAACAATTCAAAAAAAGGATCTATTTCGTTTCACCGGCAACCATTTCACTGATGGCTGCCATTGCACTGACTATAACGATAAAGGTTTATAGCATAAACTGTACTGTACTATGCTATGGTGCATAACATTTAAAGTCATCAAACATTGTATTTTATAAAATGGATAAACTTCTTTACTAAGAAGCAAATCTAAATTTTAATCCGTGAATATGCTCAGAAGGGCCTATTATATCATGTTGACGGATTAAAATTTGTATTTACTTCTTAGTAAAGAAGTTTATTCATTTTATAAAATACAATGTTTGATGACTTTAAATGTTATGCACAATAACATAGTACAGTACAGTTTATACTATAAACCTTTATCGTTATAGTCAGTGAAATGGTATCCGTCAGTGAAATGGTTGTCGGTGAAATAGGTTGGCGTTGGTGAAGTGTTAGTGGAATGGGTTGTCGGTGATTTGGCGTCGACAAAACAGTATGTCGGTGAAACAAGTATATCCCTTCAAAAAATGCTAAGTTCATCGAGGTTTTGTAAATTATAAAAGTTTGTGCATGAAAAATACGAAACTTACAAGAGTAAATACCGTGTAGAAGTTCCTACCTCCCATATCAAAACTTTGTCACTTAATTTAATTTCCAAGCCATTAATTCAGCAATAAGATTTTTTGAAAGTTTACACCATGATCTTGAACATTCAATTTGCAGCAAAAATGATTATTATACTAAAAAAAAAAAAAGGAGAGCACGTATCATGTGGGCGGATTTGACCCCACAACCGATTTAACTCCAGCTAAAAATTATCAAAACCTAAATTGTTTTAGGAGTCAAGTCAGCCCATACGTACTATACGCAGCGTTATATGTCTACTGTATCTAATTTTGAATAACTCAAATATGAGTTTTCTCTCGCGCATCAATTTTGTAAAAATACACCATCCATTTTCTAAAAGAAAGCATTTCGATATCTCTGTATATTTTCTTTTCAATTCTTTTCTTCCTGCGTGTACTAAAAAATTGCAAGAGGTTAATAATAGCTACAATATTTCTCATTAGCTTTTAATTATTCTTTTCGTAGCTGTTAAGTTTCTAGTATTATGTGTCGTATCGCGCCCCGGGGTCTTATTCAAGTGTATTCGGTACTATTCACAGATCCAACGATATTTGCTACACGATAAACACTGCGAATTTAATTGAGGCATTATCAAGTCACCTCGGGCAAGTTATCGAAAGTGATTTTGCTAAATCGACGAGGAAATCCAAAACTTTAAAGTTTTATTTGTTAATTTCCAAATTGAATTTATTCAATCATATTTGTGGAGGAGATTGAGCATCAATTGATAACTCAAAATATTAGTATTGGATTAATAACGACAAATATTAGTATAATTTTTTTAATTCTTAGAATCGTTTTTCATAGAAAAATAATAAAGTAACGCCCTTGTAAAATTAAAATTTTCACATTCTCCGATTTATTTTATTTTCAACAGTTTATACATAAATAAAAAATTATATTTAATTAATATTTTATTTTGCCCTCCATTTGACTTTAATACAGCTTCAATTCTCCTTGGCATTGAGAAAATAACCTCTTCAAAAACAGAGGCGTCAAGTTTTTCCCACTCCTCCTTTAACGCGATTTTAAGTTCGTCCTCGGACCTCGGAAAGATTTCATACTTTTGAACATTATCCTTCAACACCTTCCAAATATTCTCAATTGGGTTTAGGTCTGGTGAATTCGCTGGCCAATCGATAGTCACGATTTTATTTTCCGCGAATGTTCTGATTTATGGATCGGCGCGTTATCTTGCTGAAAACTTGCACGTTTCCAGCTAATACCGTAATTGCTTTATGAAATGTAATAAATTAGCTTTCAAGAATCTAAGATAAACAGCCGAATTTATTTTCCCCCGTCATTTTTGTATTCATCACAAAATACCAGTGGTTCTTTGTGTCTTCCCGCAAAACATCCCAAGCCATTACAGATTTTCGTCCGTTTTTATAAGGAGGCACCAAGCAATTAGCATTAAATCTTTCTCCAGTGTGTCGCCAAACTCTTGATTGTCGTGATAGTTTCCCAATTTCCACACTCGTCTCATCAGAGAAGATTATATTTGCCCAATCATAAGCTGTTTTATTTTGATTTTTCTCACACCACCTAAAACGAATATAAGCATGTGTATCCGAAATGCACAGTCATCGGCGAAAGTGAATACACTTTGGTTTTGTGGATGCAGTATTCACATTTGCCCGATTGGTATATTTGTTTATTATATCAAATTGGGTTACTTTAAAAAATCAACAATAAAAATTGATCTTCATTTGTTGCACTATCCCCTCTCGAAGCAAACCGAAATGCAGTTAACTCGTCATGGAGACAAAATATCCGCAATGCCAAGGAAATTTCGCGACGAACTGGCATTTCTTTACGCTCATGTCAGTTCATTGTGAAAATTTCAGTTGGTTCTCGTTCTGGTTGTCCAAGAAAACTGACCCCTCGAAAACGCCGCCAAATTGGAATAACTATGAAACGCGATCATTTTACTACAGCGCTGAGCTGACCCAGAACTTGAGGTGAGTGAAGGTACTATCCGTCGTGAACTTGATAACCTTGGTTTTGTTGCTGTTCGTCCTCGGAGAGTTCCTCTTTTGACCCAACAAGCGAAAGACGATCGATTGAAATGGGCTCGTGATCACATGCGATACAACTGGCGAAAAGTGGTTTTTTCTGATGAAACAACAATTCAGATGTTTCGTAATACCCTTCTCGCGTGGTCGCGCGATGCACAGCATATTGCACCGATGGTAAAACATCCATTTAAAGTGCATATTTGGGCAGCGATCAGTGTTAAGGGGAAAATTGGAATGTACATACGTATGTTCACTCAAAATCTGGATCGCCATTTGTATCACGAAATACTAAACGATCACTTGTATGACAATGCGGATGCGATGCACGGTCATCGCTGGGTCTTTCAACAAGATAATGACCCAAAGCACACGTCCAATGATGTGCAAAATGACTTGGCAGCTCGTCTTCCGCGGCGAGTTCTTGCTTAGCCTTCTTACAGTCCAGATCTCAACCCTATTGAAAATGTTTGGGCTGTTTTGAAGAGAGTATGGTGGCGTCCAAAAAACCAATTTCTCAGGATGTAATTAGGGAGGAATGGGAAAATCTAGAAAATGATGTAATAATTAGTAACATCAAAAGCATGCAAAATCGAATTGTAACATGCATTGAGACAGAAGGAGGGCATACCAAGTATTAGCCCATTAATAAAGTTTATTGGCCTATTTTTTGGCGGCAGTTGACAGACTACAGTTAAGACCTAAATTGTCGACAATTTCGCGGAGTGGTATATGTCGTCTTTCATTAACTTTACAAGCGAGTAAATTTTTTTCATGATTATTAAGGACTGGTGGTCTTCCAGAACGAGGTAAGTTCTTTTTCCCGTCCTTTTGTACTTAGCAATAAAGCGCCGTATTGTTGTGGCATTTTCGGTTTCCATGTATGCCAGAATCTTCCCTTTTTCAATTTCGTTTAGCTGTGTACGAGTGGACGTCATTTTTTTATATAACGTCAAGTAAACCGGGAGAAAACTTGATACACTCAGTGGACAAAAGTTTGGAATCGGGAAATGATCAGTAATGTAGATCACAAAATTTGGGGTGACTTTAAATTAATATTACTTGACTTCTCTAAATTAAACTACAATAAAAAATATATCATTTTATTCGGGGGCTATTCATACATATATTTTAATATCGGGTTGGATACACACTCTTTCGGCATACTTTCAGCAAAATTTTTTAAAATTTCCAGCTCGATTTTTCCCCAATTCTTGATTTTTGGGATAAATTGGTCATGCACGAATTCGTCTTTCAAAAACATCTCATAAATGCTCAATTGGATTTAGATCAGGACTCTGGGCAGGTCATGGAAGTGAAGTTATTAGATTTCTCTCTTTCC
>CAJVPL010000751.1:0-20563 GCA_910591945.1 Ambispora gerdemannii | reverse complement strand
CGTAGATATCGACACGGGAATTAGAAACGTCCGAATACTACTCAGTCTAATTACTTCCCCCAACCCATTGTTATAGGTAAAATCGTCGATTACGCCTAATCACGATCAACCCGTGACAGTATCGTGATTAGCTGTGATACAGGATCAGGATGATAAATTTGTGGTGGTGATTGTGAATCGGGCAAAGGCCAAAATGGTACTTTTACCTCTTCCTCTTTAATATTAATAGCGGTATAGATATTATTGATGATGTCATCGTTTGGTAACTGCGAATAGTTGTACGAATACTTCGGACACTTTATCGTCATTTGTCGATTCAATTGTCTGGTAAATTCATGTTGACAAGCCGCCATTTTTGTGATTGCTTGCGCTAACTGAAATTCTAAAAATGATCGAGTAGTAGAGGAGTTGGGTGTATCGTTACGTAGATTTGTTTTCTCTACCAAAGAAATGTGTACTTCCTATCAACATATGTAGAATAAAGAATTCTGAAGAGAACTATTTATTATAATATAAATAAAAAGTCGAAGCATCGTACACAAACAGCACAATGGTCACCCAAACTTGCACATGAAGATTCCGTAACATTAAAATGAATGTAGGCTATGAAACTTAGAGAAAATATGCCGGTTTACAATATGAAAACGTGAAACATATAAAGACCGATACCACCAATATTCAGTACCAACAAAATGTGTCTTGTCCGTTAACGATTAATGAAATTAAACAAATAATGCTGGAAATTTTCTTACTGGCATTTATACAGTATTTTGTTTTTTCTCTTACTTATATATTCATAGCCAACAATTAACATTGATATTTTACTTTAGACTTCAAATTCGTTTTGCTATATCCCGTCATTTACAAGAAATCCATCAAATTTTTGGCACAGGTCCAAACGCAATAACCTACGAATTCCTTGACGGACTAATTTACACCGAAGCGATAAAAAAGAAGCAGCACGCCTCACACCAGTCGTACCCCTCTTGTTCAAAGAATTAAATCGTGACGATCGGCGGCTTAAAATTCAAATCTGGGACAAAGTTTTGTGCACATCAACATGGAATCCAACTAAACACACGATATTGGAAAGACCCTGAGAAATTTATCCCGGAGCGATTTGTAAAAGATATTGAATTTAAGGAAAAGAATGCGTTTATTCCGTTTGGTGGTGGTCTTCGTAAATGTCCTGGGAGACATCTCGCTGTGGTAGAATTGAAAATTTTAACAGTATTATTGTTTGGCAAATATGATGTCCAATTGGTGGATTCTAAGTCTCCGTTAAACTGTTCTTTTGCGGCAGTTAATTCTTGTAATTAATTGAAGGTTATAATTCGGCCAAAAAATTAGTTTTTTGTTTTAAATCATTTTGGGTCAAAAGGACTTATTATATCGAATATCGTAGATTCAATGACTACGAAACATAGTGGATTGCATAACCAATGTCGAATACATTATTTTTTATTTAATATGTTAATACATGTATACTGTTAGGTTTTGCATTAGTGATAGAGATATTGATAGAATTGTGGTATCTAGTAAATTTAAATTAATCTATTATCTTTCATTCGAAAACATTTCTTCGAAGAAAGATTGTTCCTATATTCGAATTTATGTGGGTTATTCACATTTTATTATCATTAATTTTGACTTTATCCATTTCTACAGTCAAACCTCTATATACAGATGCCTCTATATAACGATATTTTGAAAATATCGCTTTAAAAAGGGTGTTTTAGAGTACTTACTACAGTTATATGATATAAAAAACATTGCTATCTCTCTATACCGATATTTTCTGAATCCCGATACATCGGTATATAGAGGTTTGACTGTAATACATGTACTAACGTTGAAGGTGTATTTGCAACATAATATAGTAATAGAACAAACTGTGTACACTTAATAATCTTATTATCATTGTATTTCTTTAAATGGCGCCTCTTTGAAATTACATGTATTTAGTTTAAAAAAATGCATTGGTTAAAATTATTATTAATTCATAGTTACGTATTTGAGAACATAAATACAGATCAGATTTCCATAGTTCATAATTTTTGTGATAAAAAAATTGACTTAGAATTCTATTTAATTTAATTACGTACGTATAATTACGTATACTTTTGGTATACTAGTTCCTAATACAGAAATTTTTTTCTTGATCTTTATTTTATATATTATGCTATACGTACTATTTTCATGCACGAATTATTTATATAAAAAAAGAAGTTTAGTGTTTTTACATGGAATTAAATAAAAAAAGTTTCATCAAAAGAACAATATACATGTACAATATAGATAAAATATTTTAAACAATATAAGTAAGATTTAAAATATAATTATAAAAATAATTTTGAATGTAATACATGTAGTTAATAATATACATTATACCATATTACGAACTTCAATAAAAATACATATACATTATTTATAAGCTGTTAGTGATATGTTTGCAAAAAATATACATTTAAATTTTTTCCTTTTCAGTATGGTGAGAATCGATTCACTGGAAACTAAAATTGAGAAAATTGATTCTTATGTGCATAACTTCTAAAGTAGTCAAACATTTGTATTTTGTTAAATGGATAAACTTCTCTAATAAAGAGTAAACATAAAATTTAATCCGTGAATTTGCTCAAAACGGGCCTATTTACTTCTTAGTAAAGAAGTTTATCCATTTTATATAATACAACCGTTTGATGATTTAAATGTTATACATCATAGAACCGACTTTGCTCTTCAAGCTCAAATAATGTCAATAAACATTATTAACAAAAAGTTTTCGATTACTTAGTAAAAATAATAATAGGTAGTGTAGTGTCATCGTAATTCGTACTCAAAATTAATTAAAAATATTCGATTATTTGATTGACAGAATTCAATATCAATATATTTTGGAGATAACCGATTTCTATCCTTAGCTTAAATTACTTATTCAAAAAATTATCAATAAGCATTTTTCTATATATCTGTTTTAAAAATTCAATAATGTTATACTAATACTTCTTATATTTATAATTTACTAAATTCTTTAAGAAGTCGTGCAAGTTTATAAATTTAACAATCAACAATATTCCAATATCATAAAGAATTTTGATTTATAATATTTTACAATGTTATAATAAATTATATTATATTAAAATTATATTTTCTCATTTAGAAATTATAACAGAAATCATGACTCATACAAATTGTTTAAATTTCGATACAAATATTTAAGTTATTTACAAATAATATTTCAGTTAGAATTTTCATTGAAAAATAATTTTCTCATACATAAAATAATTAGACACTTAGTTTAATATCTGAATATTTAATAACATATTTAAATTGAAAATTATATTGTTCATTAAATATTTTTCTTATTCAGCTAGTGCACATAATATTTATATTTGCTAAGAATATAATTATGAGCATCGATTTATGAGTTAGATCTCTAATATTAAAATACAAAATTAAATATTT
The DNA here is from genome assembly GCA_910591945.1 of Ambispora gerdemannii. Taxonomy (NCBI): domain Eukaryota; kingdom Fungi; phylum Glomeromycota; class Glomeromycetes; order Archaeosporales; family Ambisporaceae; genus Ambispora; species Ambispora gerdemannii. The sequence continues at coordinate 17,098 of CAJVPL010000751.1, read as the reverse complement.
GTATTTCAACAAAAGCCTTGCCTTGTTAATAAAAGACATTCAGATTTTTATTAAGTTTATATCAAATTATTTCAAACAAATGCAAAAAATTGCCAACATCAATTAAAACATTATACATTCTAAGTTTATATTATATTAATTTTTGTATTAGAAAAGCAACTAAGATTCGTTCATATTAATATACAATTATAAGCATGTTTGATATTGAAATCGAGAATAGAGTTTATAATAATATTCAGTTTATTTTGTATTCGATTAACTTTATTTTTTATTATCAATTATACAAAAAATCCATTAATTTTCTTTGCAATCTCAATTAAACTGACTTAAAGTGAACTGGATTAAATTAATCTAATTATCTGAATTAAATAATTTAATTTTTAAACTGAATTGAATCGAATTAATCTATACAAATTTAAGATTTTTACAATAATATGCACACATTTATTTAAGTAAAAAAAATTATAGTTTATTTATTTCGTATTTATATAATTTAATAAGTTTACAACAATAAACATAAGCTTAATTAATAAAGTAAAAAAAATTTATTGTTTATTTGTTTAGGTTTTGTACTTTGTCGTCATGGTGTTGTAACGCGGGACCCTAACCCTATACTCTTAGTAAATGGGACCATGGCGCATAACGCACATGCGATAAAATATGAAGATCTATTTGTTTTGTATTTATATAAATTTAATATGTTTAAAACAATAAGCATACAAGCTTTTAATTTAAGTAAAAATAGACTTAATTATTTTGAGATAATTGTAATAATCCAAATAAAAATTTCTTAACTTGTTTACTGTTAAAATTTTATTAAGGAATAGTTTTCTAATTTTATAATATTTAGAATTAACGTTTAATACAATACAATTAAAAAAAAAGATTATAGCTTGTATAAAAATTTTGCTCATTTTAAAGAATTTTATAGTTTTCATCCATTAAAACAATTGATACTTTAGTAATTTTTATTAGATTATAAAAATACAGTGAGTTTCAGACTAATTATTAATTACAAAGAAAAAATTTAATGTATTAAAAAATATACTCAGTCAAAATACAAGAGAAACATTAACAAATCACGCGATAATGTTGGATTCATCAAGTTTACTTTAATATTCAATGAAAGTATTTATTTAGTGATATGTTGATTTTTCAAATTCAAATGAAATCTAATTATAATAGCATTTACAATTTACTGTTATCACTTTAATAATATATTTCACTTTTCAAGAGTCACAGATTCAAAATGATTTAAAACAATACACGCAGTATTTCTACGATTAATTTTATAGATAAATAATCAATTCTTTGCATACGATGTTGGTTGCTTTGGAAGGATCCTTTTATATTTTGAAAATCCTTTTGACATATTTTTCAAAACTACTTTTGAGGAAAAACAATATTTTAAAGATAGCAGTTTCAATAAAAATTTCGTCTTCATATATCTGCAAAACACTTTTTATTATGTAAAATCTAACATAGAATGAATAATTGTAAGATTCTGATGATTATGCTTGAATATTGTTCGTTAGGTGAAGAAGACACTTGCTATTTCCAATAAAACCAAAAAATTAAAGATAACGTTGTTATCGTTATTACCAAAAATTTGATCCAAGATTCGTCTGCAGATCTTTGATCACAGTTTTACGTACTGATAGAAAATACGTAATGAAAGTGATATAATTGCATTAAAATTTTGTGAGATTCACTGATTGAAAAAAAGACGTTCATTTTTTCATATATAATATTTTTATTAAAAAAAACGAATCATCAAGTTTCAAATATTCTATCTAAAAAGTTTTCTGTTGAAATTCTGGATAATCTGTCAAAAGTATTTGTGATCTCAATTTATAATTTGAGAAATTCTGACATTCACCGTACAGCGATGCATAAAGTACCCCTTTGGAGAAAATTTAAACCTTAATTTAGTCCGATTTCTTTAATAAAGCCAAATATAACGAATAAATCAAGATTCGCCGTGCAATTTCAATTTTTTTTGTACTAAATTAATAGTCTTGAGGCTAAGTATTAAGGTTTAAATTTTCTCCAAAGGAGTGTACTTTATACAGTGCTGTACGGTATTCTAACGATGCGAAGTTGATAGATAACTTACTAACTTAGTTTTTAGCAGCTAATTTGTTTTGATAAATACCTTGTTTCTTCTGATCAATGTCTCAATATTAAAATAGTTTCAATTTTGAAGAGCATGTTTCTTTGATTCACTGAATGTCCCTAGCCCACAATCTTTAACAATCAATATTCACAATTTGCCTTATCCGTGCAGCTAATTTGGAAGAAAATTTTTATTCTAAGTAGTCATGAAACAATGACAAAACTCATTTTAATTACATAATTCGTGCCTCAGATGACGATTTGCCTCAAGTGTCACTCGGCCCGAATTAGTATAGAAGTTCTACTAGAGTTGGAGTTAGGTTTAGGGTTAGGGTTAGTGCTGGTGAGATAGATTAATGTTGGCCGAGAGTGATCACGTGAATCAACACCTGAGGCAAAAGGCGTCTAAGGCACAACATATAAGTAAACGAGTAAATTAAAAATAGGATGTTGGTTTTTAATATTCCAATTGTTATGAAATAACTTTTTGAAGGAAGAAAAAGTGGGGGTTTTTAATGTATTCCATTTCACTGGTAACTATTACCATATATCTCTTTCGCAACAATATCTTTACATTGGGTAGTTTGCAAATAAAGAAAAAATGCATAACATCACAATCACGCATACATTGTGAATACTAAACAAAGGATATAAGTTTTGCTTATTCAATATGTGTCAGCTTAACGTTAAGAGCTTGAAATAATGTCTTTATAGAACGATTGTTTTATGCATATTTATTTATTTTTAGTTTTTATGCAGAAGTCTTGATTTTGTCAGATAATCATCGATACGAGTTTAGGTACCTTTTGTTTTCATGATAAAGGGGCTGTTGGCTGTTTTCTAGACTTGTATTGAACTCTATCGTAGTCTAATATCCGCTAGTTTGGAATAATCACTGTTCGTGTTTTATCGAGTAAATACGTAAAGTGAATCTATAGCAAGTACATGGTTGATCCTTCGATGCATTTAACAATTAAACGTAATGCAGATGCATGTACCTGAAAACGGACTTTTGTGTACTTGGCGACAAAGTCAACAATGGTAGAAACTCTTTAACAAGTTGATTTTTAAAATCGTTGAAAGGTGCGTATGTGTTTTCTATCTCTATGGGTTGCATCATTGTTGAAAATCGTACACGTGCATTTGAAAACTGGGGGATTAAAGGATTTATCGTCTTCCAATTATCCGGTTTGTCCACCTTATTGAAACATGAAGTACAATGACTCGAAATATGTTAATTTAACGTTCAGCAGACACCAATTCTATCGAATATAGATGTGGCTTGAGATTGTCATTATTTATAAAGAATTGTCTTTGTCTCAACCAGCTACAGTATGTATTGTGAACAAATTTTATTTCCAACAGTTTTGTTTGGAATAAACATGACAGAAACTGGAGGATCATCCTCGAAGCGTCCATCGAAAGTCTTATCGATAATAATAAAGTATTTTACTTAAATAATTAAATAAAATCTTTAGACAATGGAAATTTTTTAAACTTTGTGTTTGCTTGCTATCAATTTCGGCTTTGAGCGGAAGTCGCTTACCAAAATTACCACGTCCCCTTTTTTCAACCCTAAGTTGTTTTCAAAAAGTTAATCTCAAGCCAATTTTTCTGTGATGAGATTGAGGTGAAAAAAAGATGAAAAGCTGACTTGTCCAGTTGCACCCATTCCGAATAAACGAATGGTGCTATTATATAGTATAATTAATGTATGCATATTTGATCTTTCTAATATTCGGCTAAAGCGATAGAAAAGAATCCTTAAAATCCAACCATTACTAAAACTAGTGACGAACACTGCACCATAATGTCGGCTTATAACCAATTAAACGACACGGGATTTTTTAGATATTAGGACGCACACTGAGAAAAGACACATTTTGGTCATTTAGAAACAATTATTCGAAAAACCCTTTTTAACTATAGAATTTCTGTTATTAAAGTCACCACCACACATTCCTTCGATGCAAGGGTGCACACTCATAACATGGATTTAAACAATCGCATAAACACAAAAACCCTTCGAATTTAGTGCTTTTCTTATCGTCTTTAAGAGAAGGACAATAGAGTAAACCAAATTACAAATCAGCATCGCCCATCACCCTTGCTTATCCAAAGTGGTTAATCGAACAGCAATTCAACGTGACCAAAATTAACCGTACCATACTTTTATTACGATTTATCAGATTTTACATCAGATTTATCAATTTTATTATTCCTCGGTATTATTATCACGAATTAACTAGATGACCCAGTAAAAAATGTGTAAGTTTTTTTTTTTTTTTGCTATTATATATACATTACCTAATTATGTTCACGTGGCTAAGCAAGTATCATTTTCTAGCGACTTTTTTTCTCGGTACCCGGAAATCTTCGAACGCCTACAATATTCGATTCTTACTTTCGCAAAAATAATCGTCTTTTTATAGAGAATGCTAGCTATATGCCAGCCTCTTACGTCCCCACTCGTCTTTAAGTATTCGTTTTTCGCTTTTACTGGTCATAGATAATTAACATTGTGTGTCCGAACTTTTTTAACTTCTTTTTTTTCTTCTTTCTATGCTTTTTCTTATAAAAAATCTATAGACAAAAAATTCAAAAAAAAATTTTATTACTACTTGCTAAATTTTATGCCATAAAAAATACACCAAAAAAATTTTTTTATGTTTTTCGTTTTGTCTTATTCTTTTTGTCGTTATTCTTTTTTTTGTCGCAATTTTTCTTTATCATCCGATTTGTTTCTCAATTTTCTTGTTCCCTAAAAACAACCAAACTGGATCTTGTAATTCAATCTCGTTTTTTTTTTACAATCAAATCGTTTTCACAATAAACTTGTTTGCTTTAAAGTCTGTAATACTTTTACGAATTATTATTTCATTGATTTTAAAGTACTTTTATTGTTTTGATTGATCTTAATGCAACTGGTAAGCTAGGATTAAAATGGAACTACTTCGATATTTTATTTGCATATTCAATTTGAATCCAATACATTATCATAAATAAATTCGGATGACTAGAGAAACTGAAATTTCTGGCATTCACGTCTATATTGACGCTCATTGATACTCGCTTCTCATACAAAACAGGTTCAGTGGGAGGAGTATCTGCCAAAGGGTATCCCTATTTTCAACAAAAAGTTGTTTTATCGCTTACAAATCGCATATATAATCCAACCATAACAAGTTACGCATTGTTTTTCTTCGGAAACGAAAAAGCAAGAACTTGTCTCTTCGCATCGTGTGGTGCTTCTTCCAATAATTTACGGCGAAGTAAGATTTTTATCGCGCATCATGAGTAGGTGCATCATCAAATAATCTCTCGTACCTTACATGTATCAATCATTCGTGGACACAGATATTCTGGCGAAAAATGCGTGCATTAGAAAATCCAGGTATATGCAACGTGAATGTAGCCAAAACTTGATCACTATTGCGCACATTTATCGATGGATGGCATAGAGGAATTAAAGCAAGGAGGGGAGCAATATTTTTATTTTGATGTGAACGGAATCTTTTGACATTAACTGTAACTTTATTTAATGTAAATCAATAAAAAAAAAATGGTTTCTAACTTTTTTGAAATAAGAAATTAACGCAAAATTTTTGCATGGTTGCATGCTTCATTTATGTAACCAATCGTTGCCGCCAAAACTTTAATCAGTATGAAGATTATTTCCCAATACGATACGTGCCAGGAGGGGTGATTCATGCATGAGAGTACATTACGCCTTTCTATTTCGTGGTAAATTTTATAAAAAAAAGGGAGGTTTTGCATGATTTTCTCATGCATTATCGACTTGCATTAGTATTGTTCTCTGTTTTTGTATCGATATTCTTTTCTATTTAAACAGTCGAATTCAATATTCGGCATTTCACTCATGTTATACCGAATGTATTTTTCTGAGACAAAGATTCGAGAAGATAGTAGAATCGTTGATAGAAACATTCCAAGAATGAAGTTGAAGGATTTTGATAGTCGAAAATTCGATATATTGATTGTGTGAAATATTTATTGCACGCACATAATAGAAATAGTCATATCCGCACAAATTTTGTAGTCTAGTTCCAAATAAAGAATACCACTCGTCAACTGATGAGAACGCCAACTCACATGGTACCAGATCAACGGAAAAACTGTGAATTGGCGTAATTACTGGAAAACGCCCATGTAGCTACTATTCACCAACATCAATTGAGCAAGCACAATGATTCACACAAGAAATTTTGTCCAGCCGTGCATCCTTGAAATTTTTTATTTTTAAAACCTAAAATTTGATAGGTCTTTGGTTGGTTCCTTGGAAAAAATAGTTATTTAAATCAAAGCTTTAATGATTTGAATTTCCTTACCACTTTTACTTTCTTTTTACAATGTCAAAAATTTCCAACGTGGTAGTTCTGATATAAGATTATAAACCAACCTTTTGCAATGAAATAAAGTGCTGCTATCTTTATTGAAACTAGTTAGCACGCTCGCAATATCGTCTTTCTCAAATACTAAACGTCTCAGATTAAAAATCAAAAATGGCAGGCTTTGAGAGTCATGTGCCAATTTCGTTGATTTTTTGGTAAATTACGTAAGTTCTCGGAACTGCATGACATTATGTTTATTTAATGGTATTAATATCAACATGAATATATATATATATATATATATATATGTATAGGCTTGTCGGATCACCCCATTCGGTCGGTAGGGGCCCGCACCTCGTTTATATCCTACTATAATTCCAGACTATTGGAAAGTGAAATTTTTCGATACGATTCTATGATACCATTCGTTTCTATAACACATTCACCGTCTAAAAACAAACAAACAAACAAACAAACAAACAACAAAAAGACTCGATGTCTCTAAACTACCTCTATATATAGAAGAATATACTTTTTATATTCAATTGAATCGTTTCTTTAAAGTTCTACTCCTGTGTAAATAGTCTAATGTTCTTGTCAAATCAAATCGATCTGTTAACAACTCGAATACACCAGTTCTTTCGTGAAATAAATTTATTATCTTACGATTTTTGCGATGAAAAGATTTGTAGGATTATTTTTTGAGTGTGGTTTTCAAATAGAGTGCGCTGTTCTTTCTGATTTGAATAAATTTTATTTCTTTCAATTTTTTATTTAGAATTCGAGTGTTCCGAAAATGTTTTATTGTATATTTAAGTATCATTGAAATCAAACTCTAGACATTTATGCTCTATCTAGCATATACTCAACGTGCCATTCAATATATCTATTTAGTAAATTGATTGTTCACTCCTACAGTTTGTGTTTTCAACATACAAAAAAATGCAATCAATCTCAAGTAATCGGTCTATTGACATCTACAGAAACCAAGCTCCACAATAGACCTATAAGAATAGTGTTGAGCTCTGCAATTCTCAGGGGAAGCGTTACGCTAACATATGACGGCAAGAACTCCCAAAATGGCCATGCAATAACTGAAATATCTTGACGTAATCCCCACTCTACAATTTTTGCCAACTTTTCAGGGCTAGCGATAAGCCAACCGGGAAAAGGCAATGGTGCTTTAGGATCTTGTGTCATTCGTGAGCCAATTAAACCAGGTGTAATTACCGAGACCTTTATGTTATGAGTGTAACCCAAATATCGTAGATCACGACCAAACGAGTTTAAGGCAGCTTTTGTCGCGCTATAATAGCACATCTGCGGTATCGCATAATACCCTGCAATCGAAGAGTTGATAGCAATTTGGCCTTTTCTACGCCGTTGCATCTTCTTGTAAACGGTCATAACGGTTGCTAGAGTACCCTTCAAGTTCACTTCAATTATTTTATCCCAGTAATCTTCCCATTTATTTTCTCGACTTTCTCTTGTAGCACCCGCGATTGCCGCATTTGCAATGATCAAATCAATCGGATGTTTTGCATCAAAATCATCCAAAATTTGAATTAATTGTTTGATATTAATGATATCACATATATATATTGCTACATTTGCACCTTTGTTCTCGCATTTTTGTGCAACCCGACGAAGGCGTTCTTCATTGCGAGCTAAAAGTCCTAATGTGACGCCTTTTCTTGCATAGTTGACGGCAATCGCTTCACCAATGCCCGAACTCGCACCCGTGATAAATATTACATTAGGTTGTTCAGCAAAGAATATATTATAGGCTGCTTTTGGAAAATCCCAAAAAGCTAAAAAGAACGATATTGGGACAGATACAAAGCTGGTAATCAACCAAACAGCAAGTGCTTGAAACAATGATTGTGCGAATGTAGGGAGTGTCAAGGGCATTTTTTTTTGAAAAACAGGTGTATTTCTAAAAATAAGACTTTTCTGAAAAAGTAATGATGATGGATGGTATCTAGTTAAAATAAATTTAAAGATGAAGAGTTCAATAACAAAAATGAATAAGACAACGATAATATCTGAAACTTTATATTTCTTTAGAATCTAATTTTTTATCATGATTGCGTTTTTATCGAGCTTGATTTTATTATGATTGATTTTTTTAAACATGATTACATTTTCTTTTGATTTGTTTAAAAATTATTAAGTTATGAAACGAATTAAATTGTTTATAAATTATAAATCTTCTATTCTAAAAATAAAAATCGAAAATAGTATAATATTCTAGTCATCCCTCTATATAACCATAGTCACACCTCTGTTTTCAGTCCTAGCTACTATGAAGCATAGGAAATTAGCATTCTCTTGAAACCCATGCTTTTTTCTGGTCCCAAGGGCGTAATTTGATATATTCATCTTAGATTTGCTTGCACATTTTATTCAGAATTCGTTGAGCATTCGTTCCTATTAAATTCCAGAATATTAAAAAATTGAAATTTTTTTATCATTATACGCAAATTGATAGGTTAATTTACTGAAAGATCTACACTATGTACATGTACTTCTACAATCATAGTAAATCTGGTCATGTTGGACGTTACATCTTATATTTAATTAACATTTTAATTCAAAGTGCAAAAAATCTCATTTATTTTTTTATAGTTTAATTGTGTATATTAATATCAAACTATCAATTATTGGATTAATAATGTATTTCACATTGTTACTTTAAAAAATAATTCATTCAATGTTATATAAATTAAATAAATTTTTTCAAAGAAATTATACAATATCACCAGCACCAAAAATTTTTAACATATTACTAATTGTTGATAATTTCAAACTATATTCTTACTTTATAGTTTTCTTATATTAATAAATCTAAAAAGTATTATGTGTAATTGGAAGAATAATTTAAATCGCCAAAATACTTTTTGTAATATGTAATGTAATTATAACTTTCTCTTAAATTTATTATATTATTTAGCTTTAATTATTTTTATATAAATACTTGGAATATTCAATAAAATAATATTAAAATGTTATTGAAATTATCTTTATGATATTCTATTATTTAAATGGATTGATGTATCAAATAATATTAGCCAAAATTCATAAACTTTGTACTAATCGCCTTATTAAAATTCTTCCATGCTTTATAGTTTTTTAATGTTTGTATTTGTATTAATTTTGTAAATTTTTGAGTCAAACTTATAATAGAACATTTATGCGATAATTTTTATAATGTGATAGGAAGAAGTTCATAAATTCGATATCATTTTTCCAATTGATATATAACACGTTTCATTTAAGTGAAAGTAAATCTTTCTGAAAAATACTTTTGTACAGTACTCGCCATATATAATGAGAGAAATACGCCGTTTTGTATCTTTTCATTATAAAAACTGCTTGAAAATATATAAAATTCACAGATATATAATTTAATATATTGTAAACAAGTTTTCTTGAGACTACTCAATACCATATCTTATTTCTATTATTCTCAAATATTAGATTTTAATTTTGATATAATGTTATAAATTTAATTTAAAAAATTTTCTTTATTGGATTTTTTTAATACTTTAAGCTACCAAGTTGCTTGTTCGCAATATATCAAAGCATATATATTTAAATTTTATGTTTTCGATCAATTTTCATGATGTAATAAAAAAACTACGATTTGGATTAATTGACTTAGTTTCATTTATAATGTACTATCAGGATTCGATCAGATCATTGGAAGTAATTACAATATGATATTCTATAGAGTAAACTTGATCACAATATATGAAACCGTATATCTGCAAATTTTCATAAATTTTTGATTTTTTCATGGCACAATATGGAAAAACATCATTCTTATTACGTATATATGACGAGCACTGTATAATAAATAGATTTTCTGCAGAAACGGAGTTAAAAACAATCAAAGCAAGCTACGTACATAATTCAATGAATAAATGCATTGCCATTTTTAGAAATTGAATATATGAGTGTAACATTTCTACGTATTTGTAGATCGCGAGATACATGTACATGTACATGTTTTTGGCGATGCAAAATTTTAGTCGTCACTGTAACTAGTCAACTACATAAGTAATTCGAAATTATTTAAATATTATTGCAATGCTTTATCATGAAAATTTATTAAAAATAAATACACTATTTCTCGGGAAAAAATTGGTTATTTTATCTACTAAAGCCCAAAAATCGACATATAATCAAAATGACTAAATCAGCAATTATAGGAGGAAGCGTTACGATAACATCGAATCTTATTTACTAACATGTTCAAGTATGTAAGCAAGAGACAGATGTTTAGCTTTATTTATTCATATTATTCATATACATTGTTTCTAAATTTGTATCGTGCATAAATAGTAATTAAATATTTTACGCACGAATTCATTAAATGATTTTCTTATATTAAACATAAAATATGACGTTATTCAATAGCCACGTGCCATACAAATAATAAATAGCATGCACTCTAAACGATCCTTTATCAGGTCTGTCTTTTCTGAAGTAATCCATTATAATTAAAAATCTTAAAACTTGATTAGAGAAATTCATGAACAAATGAATTAAATTTTGCCTTTTATTTTTCTTTGTTTTACTTAAAGTTATTTGGGATTGTTAAGTGTACAAAATTGATAGTCTAAAAACAATTTGTTTCTTTGAAAAAAACCTAATTTAAGGTGCACAGATTTTACATAAATTGAATTATTTCGTGACGAACTAAACTTTGATCGAACAAATTTCAAACGTTTTGTATTCCGGAATACGAAACTACGATTAAAAAGCAGCCAAAGTTTGCGAGATAGCTTTTTTTATGTTTGTGAAATACCGCATTTCAACAAAATAAGCTTAATTTGATAGAATAATGAAAATAAACCAGATAAGCAAATTTGATATAATAATAATAAACCAGGTAGCCAATTTATCAAAATCAAACTATTAAACTAAATATTATCAAATACAAACCCTGACTTTTCAATCTTTGGCCAGCGCGAGGAAAAATTTAAGAGACGACTCGAATATTTAACAGCGATGCTGTATACGATTGATTCTGTCCTATTGGATTCTGAAATACCGAAACATTAACGTAATTAATTCTAATGACAGCTCGTACCATTTTGGATTGTGATTTAAAGAAGGAGTGTACGATGGTCGAGATGAATTTTCGATGTCATTTTAATTAATTAAAGAGGATATAATTCCAAAATTGGGAGTGATTCAATAAAAAGATTCCCTCTAATAGAGCTCGCTTTAATATTGAAAACACAGTGAATGTAAAAGGCATGTTATTGGTAATTTTTATTTTCTTGTTAAGGTTCAGGGTTGAATTTCATTTACAGAACTAAATTCGTCGCCTTGGCGAAATTTTACAGATAAATTAAAGTTTTCCCAAGAAATTTTCTCTACAATTATAAAATGCTTGCATGAAATTACAATTACAATTATGCAGCTGTCGATGCAGAGCGAGATCCGAGTTGACGCGTTCTGGCACCCATAATGCTCGGGGGGAGTCTTTTAGCATTATCTATAATGGTAATTTGATTTATCAAGATTATTACAACATAGTGACATGACTTTGCACTAATTTTTATAATAATGAAGGTACGTTTATATAATAAGAGTAACAATAAGTCAATCGCATTGTGAATCAAGTTCTGCAGACCCCTTTAATTTATGGGGGCAGGCTGATTAACAGGATTGTACATGTGCATTGGTAAATCAAACATAACTTGACTAAAAGCTCAAGCTTAATTCCAGGAAAAGGGGTTGCATTGTGTTATTATTTTCTAGAAAACAATCTGATTATCATGCAGTCATTGCTAATTATCAAAACGTTTAATAATAATCCAGCCATTTAAAAAAAATATCTTACAATTTCGAAGATCGAATTTTTCACTTGGCATATATACATTAGTGTAATTTATCTCTCAATTTTGTTGCTAAGTAAGTTGGTTTAACTCATTGAAAAATATGATAAGAGTAGAGGATATTCCATTCGTTTTTAACAATATGATGAAAGTAATAGAATTGCATTAGATTTGCAAGGATGAATATGAATAAGGTTTATTTTTGCATATCATCAAGCATGTCTAGATTGACTACATGTATCAAACTCTAATTCGAAAAAAAAAACAATAGAATACATTGTTCGGAATGCTTGAGCTATTTTTATTAATTGTTATTTAAAGATATCACATGTTCTTATACATGTACAAATAAATAATATGGAAATACATGTATTTAAATGGCAAATGTGACACGTATGCGCGTATGGTGAGAATAGACTTTTAATGAGAATTAGAAATTGAAAAAAATCCTATACAAATAAATAATATGGAAATATTTAAACTTTCAAATGTTACACTATGCGTATGGTGAGAATAGGCTTTTAATAAGAATAAGAAATAGAAATTGAAATTGAAAAAAAATTACCGCCATTTTTCAAGATTTGTCTTAGCGTTAGATGATCAATTATCGATAATAAGTTATGATCGATTTGTCGTTATATTAGTGTAACTTTTATACTATCAACCCCCGTTAACCCGGGGCACTAACTAACCGAAATTGGTTCCAGGTAGACATAGCAAACCCTCCCCAATAAACCAAATGTTCTGTCCGATTCTATCGCTCTCGTTGATTTTACGATCACTTACTTTTTATTTTGTTTAGAATCAACTTGGATTGTACATGAGGAAACATCAAATAAAAATTGAAATATCGAATACGGAGAAGATAACAATGAAAATAGTGAGAAAACTAACTTCCCAAATTATGAAAAGGCAGTAAAGAATTCTGTCTCGATCCTCATCAATCACCGCTTTCCCACGCATTTATCGTTATTTAATTCCGCGTCGCCACCATCTACGCCAAATTCTTTCGAATCTAAAAATACAAGAAATCGCACATCACCAATAAAATCGAGAACTTGCAGTTATCTGATATACATGCATTTACATGTACATGTATTAGAATTTACAAGTTGCGTCAACAATTAGTTCGCCTGATATAGTAATACCAGTAGTACCTTAAAATTATACATGTGGTACCTTAAAATTATCCTAGCCATAACGAAAAAAGTATCAATCACGTGATTCAGATTACAATGCCGACCATCCGAAATCCCCTTAATCATGCACCAATCAAATCGCAAGATCAATGTGTAACGCAAAAAATTGAAAAACGCTTACTTTTGAAAAATAGCTTGTATCTTGAAATTTTACTTACATGTATGAAACAATCATTTATGTTCTAACAAAAGTGTTCCTTGCGAAATTTCCTATATATTACTCTCCGTTTGCTATAATAACTCTAACCGAAACTCCTTAATATATATGCATTGATAATTAAGGAGGATATCGGATGGTCGGCATAAGGATCAGAATCGCGTCATGGCTAGGATACTATTAAAATTACTTACTACGTCAAATTCAGAAGTAGATAACGATAGTAATAAACCACATTATTATGATAATTATGCTTCTGGCAGCAATAGCAGTAATAATTACTATTACATTGAATCTATTGAATCTCCACCAAAAGCAGTGTTAAAAAATCGAGTTTCTGAAAATGATCAATCATGACAACGGCGACAAAATACGATAATATACTCGATTATCAAATTCCCTTCGTAATCATCAATTAAGTGACCCAAACATGTATCATATTATCGATTTTTTACCATGTACATGTATATAGCGGTACTTTTTTTTTGTAAATATAATTGAAAAAATCCAATAATCCTTTTTAAACTCGGATCGAATTTTTCTTTTTTCCCTTTACTTGAAATATAACTCTTGCTACATGTTTCTTAATAACAAACAAACAATAGATGTTGGAGGACATGCCACGAGTGTGTTTATGCGTTATCTTCTGTAAGACAGAAGTACTTAATTAGGAATTAAATCCAAAGAAGAAGTTAAAGCTAATTATATACACACGAGATATGGAACATGTTTGGGAAAGTCTGCGAAAACGATTCACTTTATCAAATCAATAAGCATAAATGCTTAATCCAGTATAGTGGATGCTATTGTGTCATAGTAAGGTAAAAATATCATCTTCAAGTTATTTGTTATTCGTCTTGCTAATCATAATATTTGATTATTATTTGTGTCTCTCGGAGTTAACGTTAACGGCAGACAGAAATGGAGAGGTTGTCTTGATTACCAGAATAAAACGCGTGTGCGTGTTGACATTTTAGCACCGATACCGATAGATACATGTTATCGTTATATACTAATTATAATGTAAAAATAGTCTAGATAGTTCTCTCTTGAATGCATGCACTGTAGGCTGTTTTTTTAGCAGTTTAGGCAATTCTGCACTATTTTCAGAGTTTATCTTTTTTGATTATATGCGGGAAAATAGACATTTAATTATAGCGCCCGACCTGAGATTTGCCATCCCCAGAATATTTGTCGCACACGGACACACAGCAAATGATACCTAATCCGGAACTTTTCTTTTAAATATAAGCCTTATCGTGCGAATATCAGACAAGGATTCAAATCGTCTTTGAGCCCAAAATGCTTTATGCAACAGCAAAATTTTCGCATGATCTAACCATTGATATCCCACTGCCAACACTCAATGAACTCCTGGAAATCAAAAAGATGACCAATTCATCTCCGCAAACCTCTTTTGTTGACAATCAAATCGATAAAAGCGCGTTTGGGTTATTTCTACTTGTATTTGGGAACGAAGTTTATAAAAAAACAGAATTTTCTGCAAAATTGTGGGATAAATTTACAGCGGTCGGAAGGGAAACTTGGAGCAATGTAAATGAGGCATATCGAGATGCTTTTGATAAACTTGCTATTGAACTAAATTCTCGAGATGAATAGTTTTTAAAAGAGTAGTCAACACTTTGAGAGATCTAGAATTTAGATTTAACAAATAATTTGAGAAGTCTAAACCAATATCATATAAGCCAATAAAAATTATTGATTGAATTTTACATTCCACATTTCGACCGTAACGACATGGCCAAGACAATTAATTGTCTGTTTTTCTATGATATCGTTTATACATGTACATGTACACAGCGAAACAATAACTTTAAGTAAAACAATGAAAAATAAAAAGACAAAATTAAATTCATTTGTTCATGAATTTCCTAATAAAAGTTTCAAGCTTTTTAATTACATGTATAATGAATTACTATTTATTATTTGTACATGAACGTATTTCACATGGTCAATAAATTTCACATGCATCATGTCAATCACTTGGATTATATTACATACGTTCGTATTACGTACATGTATTTATTACTAACGCTAATGCATGTAATTTGTAAGAAAATTCGTATTACCTGGCCTGGATTTAATTAAAACAACTGCTGACAAATACGAATGATTTTAAAAAACTCGCGCTTTTAACGAGTAAATTTTGAAAAGAATAGAATTTGGATAGCCAATAAAATTCATTAGTGAGAATTAAATACATGTAGTACATATCGATATCGATATAATATAATACCATATTACACGGATTAAAGAGATTATTAAAGAAAAAACAATATTCAATTTATAAAGCATACAAATTTATACAGTAATATTTGGTACTTTAATTGCATACTAAAGTATTTTTTCTATTTATTAATGTAGTGATATAAAATCTGCTTATATGTATGATTTATTAACTATAATTTATTCTGTTTTCCATATTAGGACACATTCTGCTATTATGTCCAGTTTTGTGACATATACTACATTTTCTAATATGTCTTCCCAGTTTAACCAATTCAAAGATGAACAGATCTCTTTGAGTAGATGATTAAATATCACTTCTTGCTCTAATTGGATATCATCTCATGTGTTACACCTGTGAATTTTGCAGAATTATAGTTGGCTCTTGAAATAAATTTGAAATTCATTTAGAGTTACTGCTTATTGGTGAGCTGGTCAAAAGTTGAATTGCTGGCTATATTGTTGTTGCAAGGATCTCTAGTTCCAGTTAATACTTGTAAAAGCAATTAATATCTCTAAAGCAATCAATATTAATAAAAATTAGTAAGTTATAATACTAATTATTAATGAAATACTTCTGAATTATATAAGAGCAAGAAAGATTTATTAATAACATAAAAGCATTACTATAAAATTACAATAAATTTTTGAAGTTACATTAAATATTATTGTAAGTTTGTTCATTAATTATAAAATTAGTTATCAAACTTGAACTTGAATGAGAGAGAAAATTAAATAAATAAATTAAATACTAAGAAAATAAAACTAAACTGAATTTTTATCTGAGTTCAAGTCTAGTTCAAAATTTGAATTGAACTTAAATCAAATTTTGGTTTGAGTTCAAGAAAAGTTCAAAATTCAAATTAAATTGTTATATAAGTTCAAGTCTGATTTGAGTTCAATTAAAACTTGACATATAGTATTATATACCAATTTGTAGTTTTAAATAAGAGTTATAACTTTAATTACTTTAATTATAAGTACTAAATTATAGTATTTAATAATAATTAAAAGTTTATTTAGTAATAACTAAATTATTTTTATTTTTATAATTATTAAATTTTATTATAAATTCTGTTACAGTTGTAACATAAAAATTGTTAATTCCAAAAATAGTCGAAAAACATAAAATATTTAAAAATATTCATATAATAGCAAAAACCCCTCAAATTATTT
>CAJVPL010000750.1:0-20575 GCA_910591945.1 Ambispora gerdemannii | reverse complement strand
AATAAAAGTGAAATAATATATATAAAAGTGAAAAATAAAAAGTGAAATAATTAAAAAATGAAAAATAAAAGTGAAATTTCTAAAAAGTAAAAAATAAAAAGTGAAATAATAAAAAGTGAAATAATACTAAGGAATTTTGTTGTTATTTGAATATTTTTGAAATTTTTATATTTTTTGATTATTTTTGAATTTGCAATTTTTATATTACTATTGTAACAATATATAAGAAAATTATGAAATGTTCTAAGTTCTTTACATAATTTTAATAATATCATAAAATATTACAAATTATGAAATTTTATAATATAATTATAATAATATATTTAAAAAGAATAAAAATTAACTAAAATAATAATAATATATAATCTGATGCAAAAAGATTTATATTTTAAATTATTATTAATAAATTATTTTTTTAAAATATAATTTAATTCTGTCTTATTTAATTAAGTTATTAAATATTCGAATTTATTTTAATATATATATTTTAATTATATATATTTTATAAAAAATTTTATTAGTAATATAAATTTTACTATATAAAATTTAATTAAAATTAATATTAAATATATATAATAAATAATTTAACTATTAAACTTTAAGACCAATTTTGCAATAACTACTAATTTAATTTTTATCAAATTTATAGCAATATATTTGTGTAATTTAAAGTTTTAATATAATAAATTAATAAAAATAATATTTAAAATATATTTTTTAAATAAAATAATTTTTTATTTTATTTTTTTTAGAAAAGTATTATATTATTTATTTTGAATAAAGTACAAAAAATAATATTGATAATTAGTTTAAATTATTCTTTATTTAATATAAAAAATTAATTAAATTCTAAATGACTTTTATTAAAAGCAATTATTGATTTTTATTTTGAGGTATAAATCTTTTTGTACCAGATTATATTAAGATATTAAAATTAATAAAAAGTATTTTTATAATTTAAAGTGCTTTTAAAATTTTAATATCAAATGTAATAAATATATTAAATTATATAATTTTAAAAATAAGTTTATTTAAAATATAATTAATAAAATATTATTGCAAATATATATAAAATAGTCTTATATATTAATAACAAACTTAATAATATCTATAAAATATATTTATAAAAAACAAAATATTTAAATTACAAAGATATAACAAAGAAAAATTAAAAATTATATTATTTATAATATATAAATATTATTTCTTTAAATAATTAAAAAAATAATTATAAAATATTTAAGAATTATTATTATTAAAAACTTATTATTAATTAATTTTTAATAAATATAATTAAAAATAAATAAATTTTGAAATTATATAATATTAATTATTATTTAATTAGAATAATCTAAATTATTAAAATTTTATAGATAAAACAGATAATAAATAAGTATTATTAGTTTAAAAATCTATTTTAATTATAATAAAAATAAAAATTAATATTGTAATATCAAAATTTATAATTAATATAATAAATTATAGTTGATTAAATTGTTTTAATTACATACAATATTAATTATTTTTATATAATTAAAACATAAAAAAATAATTTACTTTATATATAATTATAATAGTTTATCAAATTAAATTTAAAAAAATCTGAAAAAAATATATATTAAAATATATAATATTATTTTATTTTAATTTAAAATAAAAATATTTATTTTAAAATTAAAAATGTTTTTTATATAAAGAAAAATTTATATTTAATTAATAAATTTTGACGTTATTGCATTATTTTTAATTATTATTATTTATATTTAAGATATATAATATTTAATATATAAATTAATATTATTAAATATTTGTATATCTATTAATTTAATATTTACTTATTAATTTATATATTTATTTATTTGTTTGCTTATTTTTTTATTTATTTGTTTGCTTATTTTTTATATAATTTAAATTTTTTTATTTAAATATAAAATATTTAAATTTAATAAAAATATATATAATTATTTAATAATATTACATTTAATATAAAATATTCAATAAGATATATAATTAAATCTTTATACTTATTGTAAAGATTATAAAAAATTAATTATATTAAAAATTTTGATCAAAATTTTACAAATTAAATCAAAATTATTGATAAATTATTATAATAAAAAATAAATACTTTTGAAAATAATATAAATATATTATATTCTTAAATATTATTAAATTAATTAGTATAATTATTATTTATAATTTATTATAATAGATATTATTTTAAAAAGCAAAATTAAACAACTATAAAAGAATATGATTATTAGAATTTTTACTATATTTATAAATATTAATATTTTAATTTTACATTATATTTTTATAATTAATTATTAAAAATTTTTAATTTATAATAAATATTTTTTGTTTTATATCAAAATATAACTAAAATTTTATATTTTAATATATATTTTTAATAGATTTTTAAATTTTATTTCAAGTATATTTCTGATTACAAAATTTATATTATAAATATTTTTATAATTAATTTTAATAAATTTTAATTTTAATTATAATAAGTTTGAGTAATTAATTTTATATTCTTGAAATTTAGTTTAAAAAATTTATAAAATATATATATATATATATTTATTTTTTATATAATAACAAAATTATTAATATAATAAAAATATAAAAAATATTTTTTTATCAAAATAAATATATAATATTTTCAAATTTTTTAATTTTAATTTTATATAATATTTTTAATTATATAATTATAAAATATAAAATATAAAAAAATTATTATTATTATATATAATTAGAGAATATTATAAAAATTAAATCTAAAAATCTAAAAAAAATATATTAAAAATATATAATATAATTTTTATTTTAATATAAAAATAAAAAATATTTATTAGATAAATCAAAAACTTTATATAAATACTTTATATTTTTTATTTTTTACTATATTTATTAATAATTTTTTGTTGTTATATTATTTTTAATTTTTATTATATAAGGTAGACATGGGTATTATAACGCATTATCTAAAATGACGTATTACTAATAATTTATATAATAAACTATTAGTAATGTGTTATAATTTAAACTATATTATAATACTTATATATACATTATACTAATAATTAAAAATAATATAATTATATAAAATTTATTAATTAAATATAATAAATTACAATTTTTTTTATATAAAAGTTTTCAATTTACTAATAAATATTTTTTATTTTTATATTAAAATAAAGAAAATATATATTTAAATATATATTTTTTAGATTTAATCTATTAAATTATTTTAATTATATAAATATATAATATTATTATTTTAATATAAAAATAAAAAGTATTTATTAATAAATTAAAAACTTGTATTTTATTATATTTTATTAATAATTTTTAATACTACTATATTATTTTTAATTATAATTATATATTTTAAATTATTAATTAACTTTACTTGAAATAAAATTTTAAATATATTAGTTTTTTAATAATAATTTATTATAAATAATAATTTCAATATTAATTAATTATAATAAATATATTTATTTTATAAATAAAATTTGAAAGTATTATTTTTAATTTTAATATTTTACTTAATAATATTTTATTAAAAATATTAATATATAATAAATTAATAAAAAATAAAAAAATTTAAAATATATATAATAAAAAAATAATATATATAATTATAAATAAATAAAATAGAAAAAATTTATTAAATTTATAAATTTTATATTTATTTTAATTTCTTTATTTATATATAAAATATAAAAAATTTTATATAATAAAAAATACAAATACTGAATATAGATTATATTTTTATATATTAATTTATCTAAATAAGTTTTATATTATATTTTTTTTGAATAGTACAGCTATATTTTTGTTATTATTTTTATAAAATATTATATTAATTTTATTTAACAACAAATATTAATAAAGAATTAATTAGCTTTTTTAGTTTTAAATAAAAGTATTTGGTTTTTAATCTTTTTAAAAACTTTTATATCACTTAATAATCTGAATAAAGTTAATTAAAACTATTTTTTCACTATTTATTATAATATTTTAACTTTATTGATTTCTTTAATATTTAAATAACTTTTTGTATTATATAATATTTATCTTTGAGTTGATATATTATTAATATTCTTTTATTTCTATTTATTATTATTTTTTAAATTTTTTGACTAATATAAATTGTTTTAAGTAAATATTATAATTGTTTAATTATAAGTTTTTTAGTTAAAATCAGAATTGGTATTAGAATTATTTTTATTAGATTTTTATAATTATTTTTATTAATTTTTTGCAAAGTCTTCATATTTTTTTAATATATGTTGAATTGACAAAAAAAATTATAGTTATTTAGATTGCAAGTTTTTTTCATTTAATATATTGATTAATTTGAATTTGAATTAGATTTAGAGTTAAAATTAGTATTAGAATAATTAAAAAAGAGAATTTTAGTATATAGAATATGCTAAACTTTTATATTTAATTATTAATTTTGAGAATATTATTGCTATAATTATAGAAAATTTATATTTTTTTGTATTCTAATTTTTAGTATCTCATTACTTTTTGTTGATTTTAAATATTATTTTTTATTTCTTAATTTCAAATGTTACTCAGCACTTTTATTACTCTTGGTTAATTTCAAATATTATTTTAATATTTTTATTATTTTTTAGTTAAATTTAAATACTACTTTCTGTTTATTCTTAGTTAATTTTAAATAATACTTAATATTTTCATTATCTTTAATTGATTTCAAATATTTTTATTATTTTCAATTAATTTCAAATATTACTCTTTATTTATTATTCTTTGTTGATTTCAAATACTATTTAATACTTTCACTATTCTCTATTGATTTGAAATACTCAATACTTTTATTATTTTTTATTAATTTCAAATACTTTTATCACTTTGTTGATTTCAAATATTATTCAAACACTTTCTGTTCATCACTCTTCATTCGTCACTCTTCATATTACTCTCTGTTGATTTCAAATATTATAACCAAGAAAGCAAAAGATGCTTGCCTATGGTAACTTCACTATTATTGTTCATGTAATATTGTATTGCAATGAAAAAAGTGACAAAAGTTGTATAGATTACTATCTGGAGCAAATCTTCCAAGTGCAGTTGGTTGAGAAAAGTAATGAGACATGAACCAAGA
Organism: Ambispora gerdemannii; assembly: GCA_910591945.1. Lineage (NCBI taxonomy): Eukaryota > Fungi > Glomeromycota > Glomeromycetes > Archaeosporales > Ambisporaceae > Ambispora > Ambispora gerdemannii. Next base: position 15,429 of record CAJVPL010000750.1, on the reverse strand, counting down.
AAATTTAACCAAATAGAGTTAAATTTTTTATTTATTCCTTAGTTAAATTTTTTATTTATTCCTTAGTAAAGAAATTTATACATTTTATAAAATACAAATGTTTCTAGCATTTATTATATTGATCATTTGTATATGTACATGTTTATGTATACAGAGTTTGTTAGGAATATGTCAGTCATAGAAAATATCTTAGAATATATATAAAACTTTGTGATAGCAAATTATTTGACAAAATCCTACAGTCTGCTCGCTTTATAACGAATTTGGTGTTCGGGCCTCAAATTCGGTATATTATTTAACGAATATTTTTTATATAATATCTAATATTCGTATTAATAAAAATCTATACAACGTATATTTTAGTATTACAAAATTAATTTTGTATATTGAACATTGTAAAAATCATGTATAATAATGGATACCGACAAATATATTTATACAAGAATTATTCTTTATTATAAATAATTCAACTATTAAATCTTAATTAAAATGGGTTTTTACTTAGCTATGACCATTAATATATAAACAAGTGTATTTAATATGTCTGATAAAAAATTTCCTGATAAATTGACTGATTTTTCATTTATTTGATATAAAACAATTATACAAAAAACCTTTATTATAAAAAAATTTTTTTAAACGTTATTTTATATTTAATTACTAAAATTCGGTATAAGACGATTTTTGATGTTAAATTTGTGCTGTATAACATAATTCGTTATAAGACGAGCCGACTGTATATACCAATAGATATTAGTATTTAAAGATGTTTACAAGTATCTTGTTTGAAATATATCCTTTGACTTTTTTCTGTTTTATAATATTTTTCTTATAAATGTCGTACATAGACATGTTTTAATTCAGTAAAAAATCAAATCCAATTTTTAAATCGGAAAATTTTCTAGTTTTTTTTTATTTAAATACCTCCTCCCTTTGTAGAAAATTTTAAGTCTAGTTTTTTAATACAATCGATTAAACAAGATCTACAATTTCAAAATTTTTTAGTTTTATAGCTTTACTACAAGGTAGGTTACTTTATGCGATAAAATACAATATTTGAAACGATAATCATCAAATTTCTGAATATCAATAAGGCAGAACCAAAAGTAAAACAACAAATTTTGTTAAATATCTGAAAATTCTATTCACATAACATGATGCGCTTTAAGTATTGGAAATTTTAAAGAACATGCCAAATAATTGATTCAATTTCACATACCTATAATTTGTTCAGATATCAAGCGCTAGTTTAAAATTTTCTTTATACTGAAACTACTAAATTTTATACTATGCAACAGAAAAACAAGAACTGATTTTGGAGTAAGGGAGAAAGACGCGTATTGGATATGAACTAAGTAGTGTATAAGGCCTTAGAAAAATGATTTTTGAAATAAAACTTTAATATACAGACAACCCTCCCTAAATGCACCCCTTGGGACCATAGTAAAACGTGCATTTAGAGAGGGTGTGCATTATATAGAGCTCTTATGAGCTGGACCCAGCCATGCTGTGCATTTAGAGGGATGTGCACTTATAGAGGGTGTATTTAGGGATGTTTGTCTGTATATAAAAAGGTCAACTGTTAAAGCTTGAATTTTAAGCAGAAAATCATAACGTTTATTTTTCATTAACGTTAGCGTTAGTAAATTTACCAAATCTGAAATGTAGCGGTAGATCTCAGTTGTAAAATAAATCAAGAATTTATTATTGTTATCGTTATTCCAGTGAATATTTTAACTCTGCAAGAAAAACAATAGTCAATACACAAATTCCTTATCTTTTGATTATTTCTCGTCTAACAGGGTCACAATTAAATCAAAACTTTTTGACTCAAGCATTAAAATACGCAAATTCTTTTACATTTATAGGTATTTTCTGTTAGAAAAAGACCTGAAATCCGAATATGCCTATCGTTATTTCCGGAACTACAATTATGCCACATAATGAAATTTTAAGTTTTGTAACGTATCAATTTTACTTGGATAAAGCAACGAGTATTATCATAAAATTGATAAATATTTTTAATATTCAATAAAAAACAGAACAGAAAAAAAACTTAAAGAATGAAAAATCAAAGCTTAAAAAAATTCGAGTCAACGCAAAACTGGACTATCAAAAATGACACTAAATTAAAACTTAAAAAAATTATTCGAGTCAACGCAAAATCGGACTATTGAAAATGACACTTAACAAATTTTACAAATTTCTTAGCATATAATTAATTCTATTTGCATACTCTTATGTGTAATTTGGTCATATGCTATATTCTAGAAATTTTTCAATGATTAATTACTTACTGGTTTAAGTTTAAGTATATATTTGGGGGAAGAATATTCTCTTGCGAATGAACAATGTCAAAGATCTGAGTAGGATATAAAGCATCAGAAAAATACCAAATAGGCTGATAATGTAAGTTCTGATCTAACTCAAAGGAGTTGTTTTGTATTTCGATGCCGTTATTTTGTGAAACAAATTCAGCACCACAAATGTTATTACCCGCAGAAACGGGAATATATACTTCCTTATTTCCAGCCGGAATTTTCTCGGCCGAACTTGATGATCTTGAACAAATAGAACTATTATGATATTCATATATTGTACGAGATTCCATAGGTGTCAAAGGCATATCTATTTCACTTTCGGGCGAAGAAGGTATATCTGATGTCAGTGGGTTATTTGACAAAATAGGTTGTGATGGCGATGATGATGATGGTGATGGTGATGGTGATGATGATGGTGGTGGTGGCGCTGTTGCTGCTGCTGCTGCATGCTTAGCAGCATTGTTTTGTGCATTGTCCCCTTGGCGACTTTTCGGGTTAAATCGATAACCAGGGTAAATTTTTAAATGTTCTTCCATAGCAATATCGGCCAAAACATAAAAAAAATTTCGTACTTCTTTAGATTCTTCATCCCAAAGCCTTCCAGCGACTTTAGAAATAATTGAATTATGTGGCAATGCTTCCCACGGCTTATCCATCATGCTTTTTAATTTGGCCACCAAGTCACGACGAAAAATCATAAATGCGTTTGGTGGCCTTGGTGGTGGATCCAATTTTTGCGTATTTGGAAATGGTAATACGAGATTTGATATTTTCAACGTTAATTCATATGGAGGATTTAATAACAATCTTCGACGGGAAGCACTAGCATTGAAGAACCGAAGCTCATCATCTATATTCTTATCAAGGTCATTTGGTGTTGATGAAGTTGTAATTGGCTCATGGATGCTGAACTGGGAAAACATATTTTTAGTAGTGTGGATTTTGGACTTGCCTAAAGTTTAGTTGATAAGAATAACTATTTTTTAGCATTTATATTTTTTTTCTGACATGAGCTTCTTACGAGTTTTTATATTTATTTGCGTCTATACATTCGACTCTTTGAAAATAAATCAAGTCAAACCTTACACACTGATCACAACTGTTTTTCAAATCTCGAAATTTTATTAGTGACGATTTGTTCATTGAATGTAAGACATTTACATCGGAATTTTTTTTCTGCAAATGTAAATTTTGAATACATCACAACGAGTCGGTAAACCTCCACACTAGAACAAGTATATTATCTCTAATTCTATTTTTAGTGTGTCACCCTTCGCTCATTTCCAGACCCTGAATTCTTTAAATTTCCATTGTTCCGTAATTATCAAAACTCTATATTCGCATACTTTTGATAATTCCATTATATCATTTATATTAATTTCACTTGGCAAAAAACCAATTTTTAATTTTGAGCCAAAATCATATTCTTATCAATTTTACTCGTAAAAACGCGAGTTTTTTAAAATTATTCGTATTTGTCAGCAGTTTTTTTTTAATTAAATCAAGGTAATACGAATTTTCTTACAAATTATTAGTAATAAATAGATTCATTCATAAATACATGTTTATTCTATATCTCACATTTATATAACAGGTTATTTGTAAACTCTCCTGACGAACCTATTCTTATATTCTTATATGACATCATTGTATATTCTCTTTAACAAGTCTAAAGAGAAGAAGGGAAAGTAACTAATCAGAGAGGCAAACTTTCTTTTATTGGTTAGAGAGTGTGGAACTTCGCGAAATGACCAGACCAAATTTTTACAATAGCATAAAGTTGATTACGGCTGCAATTTTTTCAATTGGTGAATATTGGATCAATTACCGTAATGTACATGTATAAAGATTGGTTTATGTATGAAAATATCGTTGATCTAGACCAAAATAAACCTGTTTTTTCAACGATGGCCATACATTTTTATTTGTCTCACAGGAAAAAAAGGATTACATTTGTAATTATCTAACAATTTAATCATTATTATCTAACATTATATAATATTATCTAATATGTATTTTTGACAAAAAACCAAATTGTTTCGTGCAGAACATACGGCTCTCTCTTATTTTCGTCTTGATTCTGAAAACCACGCGATTTTATCTTGATCTGAAATTCCCCGCTGGAAGCGATTGAAAAGTTTTGATCTTGCAAATCTTTCCTGAAAACGACTCTCATTCAGATCTACGCGCGCGCATATAATTCCGCGGAGGTGGCAATTGTGTGATGCAAACTGATCATTTGATTAACAGAATTTTTACGGATAAAGGAATTTCCCTGAAAATCTTTTTATCACGTGGGGTTATTATTATGTGACCAACGCATTTCATTACGTATCGAGTTGTTGATTTGAGAAAATTATAGTCATTATGTACATGTATGTCTTGAGTCTCAAAAAAATTCATGTACGTAATATCCATCAATTACGTGTCAATTAATAATTTTGCTCATGTGTCTACATGCATAATTTAATGTTATACCAACATAATTGTAAATTTGCATCCAAATTCGGGTTTTATTCGTCTAAATATTGAATAACGACAATTGCTGCATAGTTTATTTTCGGGCATATACGCTTTAATATTCTTTTGAAATTAAAGCATCAATTTATTGTAATATCATCTGATATCGATTATCCTTCTTTAGTTTTATCCGAAGGCGTAGAATTAAATAACAAAAATAGAGAATCAAAAACAGTTTTAAAAATAATCTAAATAATTGAACTCCAGAGGCCATAATGCCAACGGGTGTAAATTGTAATCCCTTTAATCATGATCACGAATGTTGTTAAATTCGATTCAACTACGGCATCTAAAATTTCGACTAGATTTTAATTAGTAAAAATCAGCGACATTTCCGATTAGGCTATATTTTCGGATTTCATTCCGATTGGATTCGGGCATTATTTACGAGTTACGCAGCATTAGGTTGTCCGAGCCCGATATTATTCGAGACAATAATTTGTGTCGTAATTATAACAAGAGTTGATAGAATTGTGCATTCAAAAAGATAATTCTCAAGCATAATCCAATGAACTTTTTACTATTAACTTTCATTTTATTCCTCAAAATATATTAAAAATTTGATTTATTTCTATTTAAAGCATATTTGTAAAAAAATGTTGATAGTGTCATTTTGCTCTCTTAATTAAATCTTATAATGACTCGAATAAAGGAGATTAAAAACTAAGCATATAAATTTAACAATCATTGGGAGTAAAAACAAAACGATAACGAACAAATATTAAACAAAAGGATTAAAAAGCATCATTTCTAAAAATGAACATTCTCAATTTAAGTAGAAGATTGTACGATAAACAGAGCGAGTAATTAGAACTATTCAATGACTTTGTGGCCAGTCTAGCCGTTTGCGATTGATTACGAGAAACGGTACGAATTGATTAGATTTTCAAATTCGAATATTCGAACATTCGAAGAATTTGGATTTTTCGTAAAAATGACCGAAAATTGTCATTTTTTAAAAGCGTTGGAAGCGATGCGATTTAGGAATAACGAACTGCTTGAGAATCATAAGACATATTTGATCTGGTCCATTGATATTTGGTTCATTAAGAACCTCCAAGAAATAAGAAACGAGTGAATGTTGGAGGGATTGGTTTATTATATATCGCGAGATTAAACTTCCAAAATCCAAATCAAAAAATCGAAGAGCATGTTTTAAACCTCTATTTACTGAAATTTCAGACTACATAATTTTTTGCAGCAATCTAGAATCTGGAATAAAGTTAATTTACTACATGTATTACAAACACTCACATCAACAACAGCAGCAGCATCAAAAAGATCACTTTTCATGACGGTTATGTACATGTACGTATTTTCTTTACATGCCCACGTCGACACATGCACTGTAGTAATCAGCAGAGTAAAAATTATTAATTCACATGCATATGTATATCATTTTCGGATGATCTTAGTTGTTTACGGTTTTATGTTCGCAATGCATAGAAGACAAGTTCTTTTTATAGTCGATACAATATTATTGAATTCATGTGTATGCAATACTTTAAGTTTTTAATCTGAATAAACACATAATTTGTAAATTACTGTTTAAATGCCGCTAATATCTTATACACTATACATGTATATGTATTAAACATATATTTATTCGATAAATTCAAGAAATTGCGATAATTTTACATATGTTAGAGGGCTTTTTTACCTAGCGACTGGATTAAATTGCCATTAACGTTAAACACACAAGGTAAAGCTTTGAAATAACGATAAATTAAATTATCGTGATTATCGTTAGTTATGTGATTAGATAATGTTACTGTTGCAATTTACTAAACCTAAACTTGAATAAGTCAAGTATCACCTACACGGGGGAAGTCCAATTAAAATCTGCATAAACTTAATTTGATTCAAAGTAAACCTGCTCCAAAGTTGGTTCAGAAAAAGTTATAATAAACCTTGATTTCTTTTTGACCACTTCAATTTAACGGGGTCCGAGAACAAATGCTATCGCTATCTTTTTTTTAAGTTTCGAGTTATTGTTGTATTTCGCACACTCAGAACCAAAAAAGTGTGTGGCTGTGGTCAAATTTCCTAGCTGAAACTGGAAAAGTGTGAATGCAGAGGTGTGACTATACAAAAGTGCAGTAGCTATAAATTTTAACATTCAAAGCTATAACGGGAAAACAAAAATCTAAGCCACTAGAAATTACAAATCGTGATTGATTAATATCCCCAGATAACGATAATAGCTAATTCAAGTCTTTATATTCTAACTACGTAATAATGGAAAATTAAAAAAGTAGTTTTTCAGAGAGCTGAATAAAGGCACCTGAAAGTTTCGCCGAGATATTATGAAACGATCTCGAAATTCCAGTTGAAACGTACCTCCTGGATAATGAATCAAAATCAAACTACAAAAATCTCTTAACTGCCATGTATTCTTGAGAAAAAGTATCAGAAGCTTTTGGAACGCATTGATTCTCAAGTAAGAATTAGATATCAAAATGGATATTGTCAAACTGTATCCCATATATTTACGAAATTCCGAAACAATTTGTCAACTTTTGTTACTGAAATGAGAGATGACAACTAGGATACAATATTTACTATATATATATATATATATATGTTAATGCTTGTGATTCTGTTGCATCGACTTGGATCATTGAGCAGATCAAAAATTAGATTAGATCGTACTTGAAAATGACGAATCACCAATCACAATTAACTATTCCTCATGAACCGGATTTGAATGAAAGACTGTGTCTCAAGATCTAGAGATCTACAAAGAAAATATTACAAAGCCCAAAGATTTCATTTTATAGAACTGTGCTATTAATGCTTCATAAGTTTATACATTACATGTATTTAAAAAAGATCAATTGGACAATTTAGAACAACGTTTTCAATCAATTGCAGGTAAAATATGTTTCGTTTTAAACCGGTAATTCAATTTCATCCTTTTACTCTAATGTAATTTCCGGGCGACAAATTGATGAATTCGGCTAAACACAAATAAAGCGTGAATCACCGCATTAAAAGTTTTCGTTAGTTTGTTTCATATTTGTCCACGTATACTGCCAAACAGCGCCACGATATAAAATCAAGTTTGACAGCTCTCGTGGCTTAACACAACCATATTTGCATGGTCCTATTTTCGTCAACTTAGCTCTGGACAAATATCCATATGAATTACGCGGAGCTTAAGCATATTTACGATTTCAGCCCAAACTTAAAAAATAGGCAAATCGCATATTTTCGTGTTTCACTTCAAAATAACGAGAATAATGACGATAGGAAAATGAAGTAAGCCAATTTCAATTTGTTTGATTTCACTATTTTGCTTAATTGAAAATTAGGCTTTGACTACACTTTCTATTAGTATACTTATAAAGAAGATTTGTTATAACCAGAGTGACTGTGTAATTATTCTATAATTGTCATTATGACTCTTTCTACTATTTGAATATTCAATTTAGTTAAAATTAATAATTTCAATAATCAACTTATTGTTTTTGAATGCTAACTCTGGTCTTTACGTACGTACATATTCAAACTTATAAATTTCGTCCATGTCAAGGCTTATTACATATGTACGTATATTAAAATACCTTTTTTTGAAAATAAGTTATTTTCATTTTACTACGGTTCATTTTTTAACGCGAAATATTTCAACTAAAATGTCATTATATCCCAAAGAATAAATGACACGTAATAAGATTAAATTATAATATATTTAATTGGATTTTTTTTATTTGAAAATATTGGAAATAAACTGACAGACTCAAATTATTTTCGCTTTACTATGGCTCGTCTTTTTAACGCAAAAATATTTCGACCAAAATATTCTTATATATTCACAAACTTTTCATCACTTTTATGTAGTCCATAATTCTAAAGGGTTTAAAGTCGTGAGTTTTGAATTTTTGGAGTTATAGAAAGAGAATAATTCAAAGTAAAGAGCGTTTTCTCAAAATTCGAGCCATATTAATGTTAGTGATTCACATATGTATTTAATTATAATTGAAATACATGTATGTACGTACCCCAAAAAGTAACGTCCGACTTAAATCAATACGTATAGTAAAATACATATAAAAAATTTTGTTGATTTTATAATTAAAACAGTTCTTTCATTTTAAATAAAAGTTACCTAAATCTTGTTCATTAGTTATATACCATTTTCATATATAAAGCGTGAGAAATTTTTTTCTAATTTCCAATCAAAACAGTTCTTGAATTTTAAGTTGCCACAAGTCTTGTATTATTTTTTTCAAAAAATAATCAATTAGCTTTAAAATGATATATAATTCATAAATAATTATTAAAAATTTAGATATACGTACAGTAGCGCTCAAAGTATTGCATCACTGAAACAGACATATGAAATTCATCACATATATAGTTAAAAGCCTAAATAAACTGCTCACGTAATTTAAATAATAAATATAATACTTACGCCAAACCAGTGATGCATTTCTTTTGAGTATATAAGCACATCAAAAAAACAATACACACCTATATATAAATACACCTGAGAATATAATATTTCATCCCATACCATTCAAATTATCATGGCACATATCCCATCAAAAAAAGATCACAAATTTATACTCTTCTTCAAGAAGGATATTCTTCTCGTTTTATTGCAAACGGCGAAAATATTTCCCAATCCACCATCATAAGAATAAAACAAAAAAACGATACTCATGATACCTTACCAAAACCAGGTCATCCTAGAATTTTTACTGGTCGTGATGAACGAAATATCATACGTCTAATTTCGAATGGTGATTGTTCTACTGCAGCTTCCCTCCAACAAAACTGAAAATCGAAAGATAAAATCAAAGTCAGCACAAGCACAATAAAGCGAACTTTATATCGCAATGGTCTTTTTTCACGAATTAAGCGAAAGAAACCATATATTAAGAAACACATCGGATTCAACGTTTGAATTTCACAAAAAAAATCAACACTGGACAACTGATGACTGGAGCCTGACGAGTCAAAATTTATGATTTTTAATTCGGACGGACGTGAATATTACTGGAAATCTGATAACGATAATGAACTACTAAACGAGCATCACGTGAAATATACAGTAAAATTTGGGCTGCTTTTCATCCTATGGCGTTGGCAATATCATGCGCATTTATGGTCGTATGGATAAGGAATTGTACCGTGAAATTTTAAATGATGATCTTTTAGAAACAATTAGGTAAGGTAATATTAATAAGAATGATATTGTCTTTCAAGACAATGATCCAAAACACACAGCAAACTCTACTTATGAATAATGATATTCGTATACTTGATTGGCCTCATATATTTTTAACAAAAATTTACATGATAACTTTATTAATAATTTTTTAAAAAAAGCTCTCTATTACATTAAAAATATAGCTTTTGCTAAATATCTGAGCGAAATCTCTAAACAAGTTAATATGTAAATTATTGAGGAGATACAATTTGAAATATGTCAATTTTTGATAGTCTTTTTATATTAAATTACCATATTTCAAACTTGTTCAGAAATTTCGCTCAGATATTTAGCAAAAACTATATTTTAATGTAATACAGTCGACTTTCGATATAACGACGTGCAGATCCTATTGTAAACAATATAAACTCAATAGAATCTGCACGTGTTATATCGAAAGTCGACTGTAGAGAGCTTTTTTTAAAAAAACTAAAAAAAGAATTTACTAATTTCCCCCAAAGTTCTGATCGATTGATATTAAAGGATAATTTTAGCGTTAAGATTAAGGGTTAAGGTTATGATTGGAGAAAATATTATATGTGAAATTGTCTCCCCGACATTTTTTATTATTGCTTCAAGCCAGGATTAAGCATTTGTTTTCTGTATTTTTCACATTATTCGTCTTTTTAATTTCCTTGTAACGATTTGTTGATCAAAATTTATGCATCTTTATTGGTTGATTTAGAAGACCCTGTGTGCAATCAACCAATCAGCGATGGAAATTATTACGTAAACTCTAATAAAGTTATGTATTCATATACATGTAGATTATTCATATATATATTACACAAAAATTTGGTCTAATCATTTTACATATGAGACTATACATAAATTTAATCTATATAGTGGACCAAATACCCCCAACTGTACGTATACATGTACATGCACTTACGATTTAAACCTGTGCCAAGCATTTTAATACTGTAGCGAATTTCTATAAGAACATTTGGATGCAAAGTGTTTATCATTTTATCAAAATTTAACGCTAACGATAATTATTATTATTATTATCATTATTATTGTTGTTATCGTTATCGTATAAAATCTAAAGTCATCAAACGTTTGTATTTATAAATGTATAAACTTCTTTACTAAGAAGTAAATACAAAATTTAATCTGTGAATATGATAGAATAGGCCTTTTCTGAACATATTCACGGATTAAATTTTGTATTTATTTCTTAGTAAAGAAGTTTATACATTTTATAAATACAAACGTTTGGTGACTTTAGATTTTATGCACCATATCGATATACATACGTATGTTTAATTTTATTGGTACATCTACCACCCAATGTCCTGCGTTCGACTGGACAATGTCCGTGTACAATATTGATAAAAGCAATCTAAAAAAAAATGGCTTATAAATACGTAGTGAAGAATCATCTTTCATTAAACTTTTAAAGAATTAGTTATTTATTTATTCATTTTTAAGTAGAACTATAAAAATACTTATTTTATATTTGTAAACCCCAATTTGGTGGATAGCGATAGCTACATGATTTAGGACTAATATATAATTTATCATTTGAAATCAGTTCTGCGACTAGTGGGATGTTGATATTATCAGGTTTAGATTCTAGAAAATAAAAATATCATTAAATAAATAAGCTTTATCTATTCTAATCATATAGGTTTTATCAAAATTAATATGTACATTATTGCTTAAATGTGTGTATCTAGTGTATCTAATAAAAATATATCTGAAAGCCCAAGACTAAAAAATGGGCTGCCATAACTAGTATTAGATTGCTGTGAATTTTTTGACCGCTGAACTTTGTCCCAACACTTTTGGCAGGGCTGTTTGTATTTACTAAAGATGCAAATCCAACAGCCTGCATTTGGATATCAAATGCACTGTAAACACTTTTCAAAAAAGCATCCCCAACTAACCAAGCATCTGTGCTAGCAGGAAGAATTCCAGAAATGCAAGTATTTGGATCATCTGTCCCAGTTGACAAATCCTCAAGCGAAATTTCATAGCTAATGCCACCAAAAATAAGAGAAACGGCAGATTGAGTGTCGCAAGGAATTATGTAATATTCATTAATTTCGTCGAACTTTGAACCTGAGATAGCACTATGAATAGTAATACTATCTTCAGTAGGCGCATAAATAAATGTGGTACCGGTATCGATTGTGGCAGTGTTTGGTTTGATTCCAAGCATCTTTCCATCAACACTAACATCATCCAAATCAATATTCCAAAATCCGGAAGCATCTACAACTTTATTATAATGAAGATTACCCGTAAATTTTGAATTGTCAACACCACCTAAAGTCAGTTGGCTCAGGGCATCTGTGTTATCCTTTTTTCGGCCCAAAAAGAAACCAAATACGGGTTTATTGACCGAATTTTGTTCAACCATATTCGAGAAAGGAGTTTTGGCTTTTAGAACACTTAGTTGGTCTAAACCCATTCCGATAATACCATCAAAGTTATCACCAGTAAAAGCATTAGAAAGAGCGGTTACCAATCCAAAAGTTTGACTTTTTGCTACTGTACCAGCAATTGCAATATCATCAGCTGCTGTTATACCTGAAACTTTGCCTTTTTCATATTTGATATTAAATGGTGTTCCAACACTATGATAAGTAGAGCTTTTAGCAGGATCAAAGGTTGCACGATTTACACAAGAACCTTGACAATTTATTGATGGAACCCAAAGGTCCGAGGATCCGGTATCAAATAATACTTGGAAACTTTGTCCACCGATTACTATTGGCCCATAATAGCCGGTGTCATCTCCTTCGTCAATCAAGGGACTATTAATAATGCCACTACGAGAATTAAGTTCAATGTTTTTCCTTCCTTTTAATAAATTTTTTACGTCCTTTATTTTAGAGTATTTTGAAAATGCTCGATTTTTTTGAAGAGTTATCTTTTGCTTCCATGTATAGTTATCTGGCAATTCTTTTTTTTGCAAGGGAATTGTATGTACTAGAGATTTTGATGGAACAATCGCATTGTTTGTAATAAAAGTTGCTGTTAATAAAAACGATATCGGTATTATTTTTGTGATTTTCATCTTACTTTTTATTTGATGATGAGTTTTTGTAAAAATTATTTTGTTTGAAAACGTTCTATCAGAGTTTAAATAGAAATCTAAAAAAGAATTCATGTTCGAACATAGGTACCCAGAAATCTAAAAAAAGGATCATGCTTCGTCATTTGAGTATCGCGTAAATTTAACTTAGCGTTAGAGCAATCCGTGGCGATCTGTGGTACGTAATTGAACCATGCCAAGCGAAACACAATCAACCCCAAGCACTAATTAAACCAAATTTGGTTCCAAGAACAGTTGAATATAGTAAATAAATAAAAAGTTAGATCAGGAACAGTTATAGTAAATAAAGAAAAGTTAGATCAGGAACAGTTATAGTAAGTCTGCTTCAATAAACCAAAATCACTAAAAATAAAACGTTTTTGGCTGTGTTTTAAAAATACTTATTGACAGCAACTTTATTACGGTACAGCAAAAAATTGTTTCAATTTGTAAAATTGAACGAATCGTTAGCTTGCAATTAACAATCTGAATAAAGCCGCTCATATCTTCTTGAAAAGGACTTTATAAATTCAATGTAATGTCTTTGGATTATATAATATATCTGCAACTTTTTGACATACGAAGTAGAATCAGTAGAAAATAGACAAATTACTCTAATAGATTTGTCTCTTTTCTACTAATAATACTTTATATAATGCATATATACATAGTACTTGGAGATTATAATTGAAAGTTTGTCAATGTGAATAGTAATAACTTAAATATTTTCTTTCTAGCATTTGAAGAATATTTGATTCACTTATAACAAATATTTCAATAAATTTAAGAAGCCAATTTGAAACTTAATTCAAAAATATAAACTTTTGTTAAAAGAAACTATTATTTTTTGAAAATGTAATTATTGAAAAGAGTTTCATCTGATCTTTTATCATATAATAAATATTAGATTTTTAATAATTATTAAAAATTTTTACAAATTGCTATCTTATTATTTAAACTATTATAAAATAACTAACTTTTTATTTGGATATTTGAACAAAAAACTGTATTTTAATAACTAAAAAATTATGTATTATAATTTCACTAAAAAATTTATTTATATATATTAATCTATCTAACTCTGAACTTGAATACTTTTACAAAAAATAATAAAGAAAGAGAAAATATAATGACTTATATAGTATTTGTTAAAATTTACAAAAAACTTAATATAAAAGATTAAAAGAAAAATTTTAATTATTATATAAATATTTTGATATTATTATTTAAAATAACTTATAAAATTATAAATAATTATAAAGTATTTTGATAATTATTTTAAAAATAAATAATAAATTCTATTTGAATCAGTAAATAAATAATATTTTTATAAAACTATAATTAATTACTTATTAATTTAGTAATAATAAATAACAAGATTATTTATTTATTTTATAAATATTAAAATAATCTAAATTATTAGTTATTAAATTAATTAATTTTTTAATTAAATAATTTAATAAATTTTTTTATTTATTTTTATAAATTTAATTAAATAAAAAAATTATAAAATTATTGATTTTTAAAATAAATAATTAAATTATTTGGCTTTTTATAAAATTAAATTTAAAAAATCTATTATAATATAAATTCTTAACTTTATTTGATATATATAAAAATTATTTATTAATAAAAATAAAAATTTTATTATATAAAAAATTTAATTTTTATTATATTTTATTATTTTTTTAATTTATTTTAGAAGATATAGTAACGATAAAAAAATTAATTTATATAATTTATATACTAATATAATACTAAAAATATTTAATAGTTTGAACTAAATATATAATTATTAAAACAAATATATTATTAAATAGTTTTTAATATAATTTATAACCTTATATATTTTGTTTATTTTATTATAAAAATTATTTGTATTAGATTTTTTAATATTAATTTTAATAATAATAATTAGATTTTTAATATCTAAAATATTATATATATTATTTATATAATTAAATATCTCTATAATTACATTCATTTATAGTTATATTCATCTTTAGTTATTTTCTATTTAATTATAAATATAATAAAAAACTCTCTCTATAGTCATATTCTCTCTATAATAATCAAATTTGACTTTTCTGAGAGTGATAACTATAGAAAAAGTTTAACTATAAATGACTAAATTTTATTACATATAATAATTTATTTGAAAATAATAATTCTTTCAAAAAATTTATTAATAAAACAATATTTAATAAAACTAAGCTATTGTTACCGTAGTAACATAAGTTTCTCTAATTTGATAATCTTTCTTTGATTATGCGAAATTCCCTTTTTCTTAATTTTTATAATTTATCACCTGATTATCATTATTTTTA
>CAJVPL010000749.1:0-20584 GCA_910591945.1 Ambispora gerdemannii | reverse complement strand
AGATTACTTAACAATTAAACTATTTAAATCAAAAGAAGATTTCTGAACTCATTCTAGCAGTTCAACAAAATGAACACGTCATTATCTACCTTTATTAAATTAGTCTCTCCCAACTTTAATTACTTAAACACATAAAAATCTTTAATAACTCTCCCACTTAATTAAAACACGTGAAGAACATGTGATCTATATTTGAAAGTTAATAAACCAACAGAAATGGTAACAATACTAATAATAATAATATAAATTAAATATAATTAGTATAAATTATAATTAATATAGAATGAAATAATATAAAAATAGAATGAAATAATATGAAATATAATAAAAATAGAATAAAATATTATGAAATAAAAATGGAATAGTATAAAATATAATAAAAATAGGATGAAATATATGAGTAAAATATGAATAAATATGAATATAATTTACAAATCACATAAAAATCAATTATTTAATCAAAATAAACTATGAAAAATTATGTTAAAATTTATATCATAACAATATGATACTATATACTGATTTTTAATCAAACTCAAATCAGACTCAAACTCATATAATAGTTCAATTTGAGTTTAATTCAAACTTTAAATTTTTCTTGAACTCAAATTAAAGTCTGATTTGAGTTCAGTTCAAATTTCAAATTGAACTCAAATCCAGACAAAGTCTAATTCAGTTTAGTTTATAAAAATACTAGTAATAAATATATAATTTCATTATAAGATTATAATTTAATAATAATAAAATATAATTTTATTATTAAATAAATTTATTATTAATTTATTACATGTTTTTAATTATTATTTATTATTCTTGAGATTCTGAGAACTATAAAATTTATTTAAATTACTATTGCTTACATATATTTTAATGATTTATAAATATTACTTTAGCTATAATATTATTACTACTTTTGCTGTGATCTAATTGCTTGTTTTACTAATATTATATTACTGTTTTCATTATGATTATATTATTAATTTAGTTATAATCATTATATTTGTTTAATTCTCTAAAAATATCTATAAATAATATTTCATATTATTATAATATAAATATTTAGTTTTTATTTTATTAATTAATTCATATCATAAATTTAATTGAATAATATTCTATTGGTTAATTTTATATTTATATTTTATTAAATATTAGCTATATGAAATATTATTTGTAGATATTTTTAAATAATTAAACAAGCAATATGATCATAGCTAAATAAGCAATATAATTATAACAAAAATAACAATATAATACTAGCAAAATAAGCAATTAGATCTTAGCAAAAGTAGTATTTGTAAAACTATCAAATATTATAAAAATAAAGTATCTTAATTAATAATTTAGATAAATTTAATAGCTCTCAGAGTTTCAAGAATAATAAATAATAAATAACAAGTAAAAACATGTAATAAATTAATAATAAATTTATCTAATAATAAAATTATATTTTATTATTATTAAATTATGATCTTATAATGAAATTATATATTTATTATATAAAATTCTTTAATTAAATACTATTATTAAAAATTCCAAATTTCATTCTAGCTGATTACATCATAAACACATTGTTACCTTTCTTTAGATTCATTAATAATTATAGTTTAATTCTTGATGTATTATATAGATTTGATTATATTATACTCTCTCACCTATAATTCTTAATAAACTTTACTATAATTACCTTGATTAAGTAACTTATTATAATGTTATTAAGCACTTCCCAGCTCTCTCAAGGACTTATAAAATATGATAACAATATAGCTAATATCCAATAAAATAAGAACTAAATATTTATATCATAATAATACAAGACTTAAATAACTTGTTAATATTATTGTTAATTTTTCTTTAAGGAACTCTTATTTAAAAAATCTGTAACAATATTAAAAAATGATTACTCTTTTATAAATCAGTTATTTTATATATATTAATATCAAATTCCTTTATAATTATTTATATTCGTGAAAAAAATATTATTGAATCTGATAGTGTGATTATAAAAAGAATTAACTGTAATTACAAATATAAAAACTTAAGAAATTTTATATTATTTATAATTATATTTTTTTATAGTTACACTTTACTGTGATTCCAAATGTGTGAACATAAAGTTAATATTTCTTTTGTAAACAAGTTAAATGATATATAAATAAACACAGATAAATATCAAGTGTCTAATTCGCAAAGTTGATTTTGTCAATTTTCACGAGGATTTTATTATTCGACTGGCTAATTTTTTCCCACAGTTCACATATATTTATAAAAGCAATTTATTAAATAAATAATAACTTGACCAAACAAAGTAGCAGCGGTAATAGTTAAACTTTTGCTTTAAATAAATTATACAACTATAAGTATTATTATAACAGGATTCTCTTTAATCAATGAAAAAATTTAAAATAATGACCTAAGCTATATACGAAGTAGAGCTCACATTTCCACCATGACCAGTCCAGTTCAAATGAACATCTTTGTCTTTTGGATGTTTATCATCGGTGAATTCATCGAGATATCTGAATGTATGCGCACTACAAAAAAGAGCAAAATACAAACATGAATTTTTCCACAGCACTAATGATGATGAAACAAATAATAAAGAGTAATAGTTTACCCAAAGTAATCTCGCTGCGCTTGTAAAAGATTTGCTGGCAATCGTGCATGTCTATACCCATCATAGAAAGTCAACGCAGTGGCAAATGCTGGAGTAGGAATACCAAGTAGCATAGCTTGAGCTACGACTTGACGCCATGAATCTTGCGCTTTCTCGATCGCGTCTTTGAAGAAAGGATCAAACAAAAGGTTCTCGAGATTGGGATTATTTGTGTATGCGTTTTTGATATCGCCAAGAAAAGCGCTGTTATATAAATTTAATTTTAGTTGGAGAAATATATGATAAATCTATTATCAAAAGCACAATTGTTCTAAAATATAAAGAAAATAATTCACCTTCGGATAATACATCCGCCACGCCACATTAAAGCAATCCCAGCATTATTTAAATTCCAACGATTGTCTTTTGCCGCTTCACGCATCAACATAAATCCTTGTGCATAAGAGATTATTTTTGAGGCGTAAAGTGCTTGTCCTATTTGTTTTATGAATTTTTGTTTGTCACCCTGGAATTTAGTAACGGCCGGACCAGTTAAAATTCGACTTGCATTGACACGTTCAGTCTTTAGAGCGGAAAGAGCTCGAGAGTAGACAGCTTCACCGATCAATGTAACTGGTACACCAAGATCAAGTGACGATATTGCGGTCCATTTTCCAGTGCCTTTCTATATTCAAATAGCATTCATAACAAAAACATTCAATAAAAAAGACTAAATATGTGTCAGTATATATGTGTATGCTTACTTGACCAGCTGTGTCTAAAATTTTTTCCACCACTGCAGTTCCATCTTCATCTTTAAATTTAAGAATATTTGTCGTGATTTCAATTAAGAACGAATCCAATTCTTCTTTATTCCATTCCGCAAAAATGCTACTAATCTCTTCACTCGTAAAACCAACACCTTCTTTCAAGAGATGATAAGCCTCACATATAAGTTGCATGTCACCATACTCGATACCATTATGCACCATCTTTACGTAATGACCAGCTCCTGTTTCGCCAACCCAATCGCAACATGGCTCACCATCTGCCTTTGCAGAAATTGATTGAAATATTGGTTTCAGATGGGACCTATTTAAAATAGTTATACAAGATAAAGAAAGATTAAAAATAATATATGAAGAAAAAACGGGTTGAAAGCGAAAGCGCGTCCGCCTCACCAAGCAGCTGGAGATCCACCAGGCATGAGAGAAGGACCATAACGAGCGCCGTCTTCACCTCCGGATACACCACAACCAACAAATAGGAATCCCTTTGACTCCAAATATTGTGCTCGACGAATAGTGTCAGGGAAGTGTGAATTACCACCATCGATGATAATATCACCAGACTCCAGATAAGGAATCAATTTCTCAATGAAATCGTCAACTGCCGATCCTGCTTTCACCAAGAGCATGATTTTACGTGGACGTTTAAGCAACCGTGCTAATTCTTCAATCGAATGAGCGCCGATTATATTGGTGCCTATATTGAAATTAATAATTTAAAGGATTCATTAATATTATGTATGAATAGAAAATTTGATTATATACCTTTTGCTTCGTTAGCCAAAAAATGGTCAACTTTCTCGACAGTTCGATTATATGCTACCGCTTTGAAGCCATGATCATTAATATTAAGAATCAAATTTTGTCCCTGTATATTCAAAAATATTTTATGTTAGATCGATTAGATCCTAGTCATCAATAATTAGAAGATAAGTTACCATGACAGCGAGGCCAATAAGACCAAAGTCGGCACTAAATGCATTTAATAAAAATTTAATACATAAATTTATATTTAAATAATTTTTTCCGATTTTTGTCTTTTGTAGATTCATACGTTCAATAGAATTTTGCAAATTTGACGCGTCATTGCCAAAAATTAGCTTCCCTCTTAAAAAGATACTCACACAGCAGTTTGAGACATGTTAATATTTTATAAATGTTCTTGTTACTGAAAGAATTTAACGCGAATACAAGTATAATAAAATAGAACTCTTAAATGATGCACACTATCGCTATATATATATACACAGAAAATTTAGTTGATTAAAAACTTTCATCACGGCATCTTGTTTCGGTTTTGATATTTGTAATCAAGATTATTAGATAATTTAGCGTTAGATTATTATTTTATCCTGTATCATATAAATTAATTTGATGTATCAGCTAAATACACTTGCTAAAAAGAGAAAGGGATTGACATAGATGTTATACGTATTGTTGTGCCTCATATGTCGTTTTGTCTCAGGTGTCGATTCACGTGATCACTCTGGCGAACATTAATCTATTTCACCAGCACTAACCCTAACCCCAACTCTAGTAGAACTCTTATTCTAATTTGGACTGATCGATACCTGAGGCAAATCGTCACCTGAGGCACAACATATACGTATATGTATATATATGCAAGTTAAAACTGCATATCCATCTGGACGGATTTGATTCCACAACCAATTTTAATTCTCATGTGTTCCCGTACCGCAGTACTGACAAACCAATCAATTGGTTCGATTACTTTTGCTGATTTAAAGTGAAACTAGTTCTTTTACTTATTAAAATGTGAAACTGGTTTTAATGTAACAGTTATTAGTCCTTTAATTAATGAAAATACTAATAAAATCAATAACTAATGTGTCATCAAATTACTATTTGTTAAATTATTAAAGAGAACATTAAATAGAAGCAAATTTAACATTAAATAGCAAGAAGGCATGAATTATATAATTAAGTAAAAGACGCGAGTTCGAGGTACTCGATATCCACATCAGCCAAGTTAAAAGTCGTCACCTCGACTAACCACCTATCAAATAAAAAATTATTAATTAGTATTACACGTAAATAAATTATTTCAATCAGAACAAAAGAAATAATTTTAATTCACATACTTCTTTACAAGTAGGTCTCAGAACAATAGTGTGTTCATATTGAGCAGTATACGAGCCTTTAATATCTACCAAGGGCGGATAAGCTTCCACTATTCCCGCGTCAACTAGATTTTTTAGTGCGAGCGTGTATTTAGTTTCGCCTATTCGATCCAAATAACGACGACAGAACGGCAGTGTTCCGAATGCTTTATTAATTGTGTTTAGCAGTGATTTCGCCTTAGCAACTCTGTTTTTATAAATACAAAATATTAGTGAATGATCAAATTTCATGATAGTTTTTGACGAGTATGATGTTGAGCAGACCTTAGAGGAACATGACCGACGTCGTGTTTTTTGGCATAGTGACTGCATTCACCATCTTCATGAACGAAACCTTTTCCAGTACTCCCAAATGTTTCAATAGCGAAATATTCACCTTCCTAATGTTATTAAATGTTTAATAAAAAATAACGAATAATTATTGTTTAATAAGAAAAGAAAACATGCCTCCATTTTTGTCTGATCGCCACCCTTTACGATAGGCACAGATTTACCACCGTGGATTTGGTACGGAAGTATCGAGTGTCCATTCAGATTACGAATAGACTTTACTATATTTATTTGCAATTTTATGAAAATCTTTATATGCAATCAACTACAACAAATACTATTAAATAATGATAACATTACCTGGATAAGTTTTTTTGTTAATCTCTACTTCATAGCTTTCCATAACTTGAATATTGTATTTTATATGAGCACGATGAAGTAGATAATAAATTTATTGTCATAATCTCCAAATCTCTCACCAGAATAGCTTACCTTCTTGAATGGCAGCACCAATGTCGCATAGCCGTACATCAATTCCAGCTTCCTGTCAAGATAATAACAACATGTGAGTATAGTTTTTTTATAAAAATGAGAAGGCATAGATATAAACAAACATATGGAAACAATAAATACTCGGATGCCAGTATTTGTTGCGTCTTTGACTGCTGCTTTAAGAGGATCGTAAACAGGATTAAAAGCGAGTGTGAACGCACAATCGACAATTCGACCTATAAAATAATAGTTGTTTATGAGATTAATATTAGTTACGAAAAATATTGCTTAAATAAATAGTTACCATTTATATGAGTGCCAAAGTCGATTTTACAAATATCGTCGTATTGAAGTACCGTCTTATCTCCCGAGTTCGGAGTATAATGAGCGGCACAATGATTCAACGAGACTCCAGTGGGGAATCCAACACCTAATTACAGAAACAAACAATTCGATAAAATTTTAGTTTCTATAAATGAATAATTTTTTTGAATGTATCCTAAAGGATAGACCAATCAAATTATGTTGAAAAAGTTGACGGTGAGTAACTAGGAGAATAATCTCGTTTGCATAAAAATTGTTATCAACCATTGAATACAAATAAATATATTCGGCTGACCACAGAGTGTAGCAAACTATAATTATGGCGACGAAGATAAGCAATAGCAGTAATAGAAG
The DNA here is from genome assembly GCA_910591945.1 of Ambispora gerdemannii. Classification (NCBI taxonomy): domain Eukaryota; kingdom Fungi; phylum Glomeromycota; class Glomeromycetes; order Archaeosporales; family Ambisporaceae; genus Ambispora; species Ambispora gerdemannii. Next base: position 13,622 of record CAJVPL010000749.1, on the reverse strand, counting down.
TAAAAGTAAACCTTTTAGAGGCTAACAGCTTACCTGCTAGCAGCCCATTCTCTTCTATTAGGTTACGTGTTCCATTTTCGATAGTTTCACATATTTCAATCATTGTCATGCCGGGTTTTACGACTTTCTGTGCATATTTACGAACCTGGAAAAGATATTTAAATTATTATGTATTCGTAAAGTATCAATATTCGTCGTGCTCGATCTAAGATATATATATAAATGGTTACTTGTCTATGCACTTCTGCGGCACGACGAATCTCATTATAATCATCAAAATGCATTCTATCCAAATGTCGCTTTTCTTCGTTCGTAACCCTTGATAGATTACTTTTTACAAAGTAAATTACAATCAAGTTAATAAAACATAATGTAAAATAGAATCATCTGTTTTAGAAAAAAATCACGTACTCGTTTTTATATTCGCATATTTCACCTTCTGGATAGATTTTATTAGGGAAGAATTTCGAGACTGGAATTGATGGTGGCTCTGTCTGTTGTAAGGCAATTGGTGTAGGTGCAGTTGCTAGCGATTCTGATGTTGCATCTGTTTTCTTTTTTGATTTCCTTTTTTTCTTTTTCTTTTTTGTTACTGATTAATATTTATGATCATCAATGATATTTTGGATAATTACTGTTAAGGATAGATTCTAATAATAGAAATAGTAACAATTTAAATAATAGTTATCAAAATCACCTTCATTGCTTTGATTTTCTGCTTCCTCGTCTTCGTCGTTCTCTATATCGGCAGTAACATTTTCTTCATTCGCCTGTTGCTCATTTTCTGTTAGAGGGTTTTGTTCAGTGTTCACCTCTATTAAGATAATATACCGAAAACATATATGTTCAATCCAATGTTTCCCTGCAGCCTGAGAAAACCCATAATTAAGAAAAAATGCAAAATACCTGTTACAGCTTCATTCTCCTCTGTAGCAGTCTCAGCGATTGTTTTCTTTTTCTTTTTTTTCTTCTTTTTAGCTATAGTTTCTGCTGCTATTGCTGTTTTTACCTCGGAAGTATTACTTTTAGTCAGGTCGTCATGTTCTTTTACTATATCTTTGACGACTACTGTTTCTTTTTCAACTATCATTTTTCTCGCCAGGACAAATCCGTATCATCGAAATGATAGCTTAAAAACTGAAATCACGTGACTTGTCACATTTTCAGATACAAAAAAGGGACAAGTCACGTGACTTCAGTTTTAAGTGTCTAGCAATCTAATATATATAATATTTTTATTCTTCAAATTCAGAGGTTGATACATCATTTTCTAATACAGGGCGTAGCGATTTCTGAACATGTGATTGACCGATCCTCCTCCTATCGATCTGCGTCCAGAACTGATCATCTTGCGTCGGAGATGATCGTCAATCACGTGTTCGGGAATCGATCCTACGCCCTGTCAATCTGATATCTTGATATTCATCATTAATTTTCTATACCGTGGTTTAAAGAGATTCTATTAAAAATATTTTATTGTTTTAAAGTCAAAAAAATTTAAACTTGACGCATCTCATCTATAAGTTATTAATTATTGTGATAATATAGCTTACAACCAGCTTTATTTTATATAGTTTTAATTTTGGCCAGAAGTTATGTTGATTACCTAATGCAGACCGAAATTATGACTACCAAATAAGTTAAGATCTATCAATTTACGTCATCTATTTTCTATAGTGTACAAGTTTCAGAGGTAAACATGATTTATTAATGTCTTATCACAGTAAAGATGCACCGTATGATTCCGAATATCCGGATATGTCTTCGCCGGCAACGATTCAGTAGCAAAATGTATCGTGGATGATGTGTTGAATATTTCGAGTTAATACCTCCTGAACGTTTCTACTTAATTATTAGTAATAATTAAATAGTCGAATATTCTTTTATATAATATATAACATTAGTAACATCCAATGAAAAAATTAATAGCATAAATATAATACAGACGTACAGAATTAGAAACCATATATATTTTCTAGAGAAGTAACATTATTCTTTTCCATTTGCTATTTTTTGATGTTCTTTTCGTTGCTCATCCGCTTTCGAAAAGATTGACGTGATAAACGATGATTGTTGTTCATTAAGATTTTTCGTGAGTAGGTTATATGATGTATGATTATGTTGTTGAAGCCCTGGATATTCAATATATATGTAAATGCATATATGAAATTAATTTACCAAACTAATAATCCAAAAAAAAAAACATGTTTTATTAACAACGTACCAATGAATATTTCTTGGAATCTAATGTATACATTTATATCGTCTAAAGGTGATTCAAATAATGCCTCTTCTTCCATATCTTGATCAATTTCGTCGTCTTCTTCATTAACGTGGTTGGCAGCCTTTAAATAATAAAAGTCATGGTTAATTCGCATAAGAAAATGATTGTAATTTGTATCGACAGAATTTGTAATATTAGCAATAAAACTAACCTCTTCAGTAATGAATTCCAGATATTTAGTGTCTTCATCTTTCACATCTTCGTCATCTTATAAATAGCAATGATATTAACTTTTATTATAAAATATAAATAAGATAAAAGTAATCTATTCACCTTCAAATTCCTCCTCTTCCTCCTCCTCCTCCTCTTCTTCATCCTCATTATCTTCATCTTCATTGCCATTTAGTTTTGGGTCATCTGTCTCATCGTCAGTGTCAAAGTATTTTTTCATCTCTTGTCGAGCTATATCAAAAAAATAATCATAGAAATTGTAATTAGACCATAATACTTATTAGCTCAACGAATCAAATACAACGTTTGACTTGTTATCATTATATTATTGTTGTTGTTTTATTTATAAAGACCTATCATAAAATTTACCAGCTTCTGCTTTCGGTAAAGATTTAAATGTACTTAAAATTCCTTCAAGGACTTGAGGCCATCCAGCGAGTAAAGTAGACGGCAATTGCTCTACCGGGATTGCAATCAAGGTACACAAAGTCACTATAACTAGTTTTTTATCGTGAACACGGGTAAATTTGTCGAGATTATTAAACCATATCGTGAAAAATCCTTGTGTGAGACCGCGTTCTTCAAGAATGCGTAGTGTGATTAGAGGATTGTAGAACAGAGCGTTTACTACCTATTTATGAAGATTAGAGAGGATTAATAATAATAATAATAATAATAATAATAATAATAATAATAATAATAATAATAATAATAAAAATAAAGGGAAGTCCAAGAAATATTTCATTCTAGAGATAAAGAATGCAATACATACGACTTCTATACAATATACTTTAAGTGCAACATTTGATATTTCCTCTATTCGACCAAGAGGTTCAAAAGCAAGAATAAGAAACGGTTCAACATACTAAAAAAAAATATATAATCTTAAAATCATAAATATACAGTAACAATTCAATAAAAAAAAAAGTTGAAACAAACATGATCCACATGACCACGGCAATTAAGCAATACGGACTCGATAAGTTTGCATGCACAGACGCGATCAACATCACCTAATCGATCACTTTTCATTACCTAATGCATGAATGAAATTAGATTTTTATGAGTGTAATATAAAGTATATATATACGCATACCGTTTCGACAATGTCGTAGATCATTCCTTGTAAATCTGGGGTTTTTACAAAGACTTCTGCTCCATATGAGATATAGTTGTCCAATGCGGGCAGCATTTCTAATAGGTTGATTTAATATTTTTAAGCATTATTATTAGTGTTTTGAAGCTTTAGATTATATACTTTTATACATATACAGTCAAACCTCGATATACCGATATTCCATTATAATGATGACAGCCCAAAGCACTTCTAATAATTTCCTTCGGTATAACCATTTTATAACAAATTCTTGATATAACGATATTTCAGGATTTTTAATAATTATCCCGATCATATCGTTATATCGAGTTTGACTGTCCATAATATCAATAATCATACCTTCCAGGTAATCAATACCAGAAGTTTTAAACGTCTGATAAATCAGTTCAAACACGTTCCACATTGTCGGCGAAATTTGTTTAGTTGAAAAGGTGCAACTATCGATAACATCAAATACTTCGTCATATAAATCTACAAAATTAAAAATTTAATTGCTTAAAGTCGGTCGGTAATTTGAATGCAGAAAAAAAGCTGCAACTTACCAACTATTCCTTTCTGTAGAGTATAGGTGATGACCGGCAATAGAGTATTTTGTAGTTCGGAAAATATCTCGGGTGTAGTGTCCAAACTTAGAATTAAGGTGCTTATCGTTTTTAGCAATCCAGTTGCAGCCATGGTTTTATCACTCGTTCCGTCCAAGTCTATTGCATTATTAAAGTCTTCATCAACGATATTGTATTGTGTTTCTTCTAAGTCTTTTAACAGACGTAAGAATGTGTCACGCTATCAACAATTAAATAACAGACACACCAATTACTGTTACTGCTAAGATAAAAACGATAAAACACGAAAAGCAACATTCAGTATTGATTTTCTTACCATTTGTACACATAACTGTACTGCGAAAGGCGCCAATTCTGCCGAGAATACTTCAACAAATTCTTCCGTGACAGTTGTTAGTGTATCAACATCAATTTGATTTGTTAAATTCAATAATTCTGCGGATTGAATTTAAATTTATGTTGTAAGCAAATAGAATTATTATGGTATAGAAATCAACAAAAGTCTGATTTTCATACCTTGCATAACCATTTGTAAATTAGGAATCAACGCATCTTTGACTTTTCATGTTAAAAAGAATTCATTAGACTAATGTTTATGTTACAATATTTATTATAACAAATAATTACCGAAATCATGGTGTATTAGACTTTGTAATCCTAATGCAGCTTGTACTTTAACGGGTAATTCAGGATCTTGCATACATTCAGTGATTCCTTGAAATGCCGCAGCAAGATTTGACTGGTTTTGGAATTCAATATTGCTAAATCTGATCAAAGTGTCACATGCCTATAATTAAAATTATATATATTAATGAATAAAATAATGTATTAAATAAAATACAATATAATGAATCGCAATAGACTACAAATTTACCCTAGCCCTCAGGAAATGATATTGACTTCGAAATTCCGGGAACACGTGTGTCGTAAAAAACCCTTCCATCAAATGTGCCATATTAGATTTTTTACTCAACACCATATCTGCAAGACATCCAACCATACGCAAAGCACCGTCCTTGGCGCGAGGGTCTCTAGCTTCAGGTGAAGATTCGAGATACGTGTTCAAGATACTGTTGACAAAGCTTAGAATTCCGGTAAAAGTATATTTTTTCCGATATTTTGCCAAATCCATGAGTAAATTAATAGCAACCATCGATGGCGAAGTCAAATCTTCTAATGGGTCAATTTTCTTGTGTACGTATTCAACTGGGTCTTCGTCCCATAACTCTTGATCCGGTTCAGAGAAACACAATTGAGGAAATATAAACTCTGAAACTATTTTTCCACTATGTGCTTTAAATATTTGCCATGTTGTTTTGTGGGTTATACTTTATAGAAAAGAGACGCGTGTTATTGGCAACACATACACATATACTTTGAACCCCAAAATAACACGATTAACTTACGCATCTTTATAAAAATCTGATAAACAAAACAATGCTTTGTTACTAAGCCACTGTTTCTTTTGAATCCATACATCGGTTTGTCGTAAGTACTCATGAAGAATCTGCGGCGCAAAATTATGCACAAAATTCTCAGCGAACCCTTTATATTCTTTGGAGGTTTTGGGAAGTTGTGCAGGGTTTCCATATCTTGAAAATAAACGATTCAAAATGCGATATGCCCACTTTTTCACTTTCCACCATGGATAAGATTCACGATCCTCAAGATCTTCGGGTAACGAAGTTTCGGGTAATGGTTTCGCGATTATTTGTAAGAGTATTGTGCACCAGGGTATCAGAGAGCTGTTCTCTTGGAGTGTTGCTATTAATTCGTACTGAAATTAGAAACGACGTATATTATTTAATATATTTATATAATAAACTCGAAATGATAGAGAAATAAGACTACCAATTTATACCTGAATCACTGAGTTATAAGTTTTGAATACGACTCTTAGCATTTCGGCTGCATCTACACTATCTTCATTAACAAGATTTTGGGCGATTTGAAGGATCGCCGGAAAGGTGGTTTGAATTATTCCTATGAGTGGACCCCGTAATTCATTTGTCTTCCATCTAAATTAGACAACATTATGCTTAATGTAATATAAAACAACAATCACCACCAATACTCACTGAAACACTTTGACAACTTGAAGCAAGGACAACAGTCCAATATAGACCACACGTGGATCATTTGACGCAACAAGCGAGTGTACTTGGTTCATGTAATCTGGCCAGTTATCCGGAAAGTCATAGGTTAATGCTTTATTCAAACATTCGAGAAGTTGTAATCTGCGATAATAATAATAATAATAAATTACAAATGGTTTTATAATTAAGAATCTATTTATGTATTTCTTCTCTGACCTTACTACATTTTGTGCATTTACAAGTATCTGTAGTATCATGCGTTTAAACATTTCGCGATCATTTGTCGAAATCGGGATAGCACCACCGGATTGTGTTTCGCCATCGACATTCCATGATTTTCGAATTCGATTCTTGAGATATATCGCAGCTATAAGAATTAGAATCCACGCGTAAATAAAACATTATTATCTTTCGAGTTATCCAAATAAATGATTATGATTTTCTTCTCGCGTAAAACGCAAAATCCTATTTAATTTGTCTAAACTATGAATTCTTGTCTGTGATTATTTATTTAAATTGTAGTTTTCCAATTTTTAAATATTCTGAAAAAAATTCTAAAATATGTTATATCAAAATATCACGAAAAACTTTTAGTTCTACCAAAAAATGTATATTACACACCCGCTTGTCGTGCCCCAAGCTCTAACTCTTCAGATCCCATTAACTGTAGAATAATTGAGAAGAACTCGGGTGTCGTTTCAACCTGAAGAAAATAGCGTAAACCGAGTAGACTCGTAAAAAAAGCTGAAGACAAACACGCAAACGTGCCAAGCATATTTGCACCTGTTTTATTTGTAACTCGGCTTGCTTTCGTATATTACGATCAGAATGATAGGACGCGCTAAAGAGCTGATAAATGGTATGCGTGTCCATTATTTCCAAAATTTATTTAACCGAGTATACGCGCGAAAAATTTTTGGAATGGTTAGTAATGATCGACGAAAATATTGTCACCCGTAAGATGATAAACTATTTATGTTGAAACTTTTCAATCGATTTTTCGGAAATGGCGGCTACTACCACTACAGATCAGCAAATAGGACCGGCAACATCACCACCTCCACCACCACCGCCGCCACCACCACAACAGGATCTCGATGAAACTGTTTTGAAATATCTTACCCTCAAGGGTTACATGCAAACAGAACAAATGCTAAGGCACGAATCTAGATCTCGTGCACAGTCTCTTAGCGAAACTCCCGCGTTTCAAAACTACATTCTATATTTTAACGACGCAACAAACGTTAGTCCCGAGATTTATCACTCTCAGTATGGGAGTTTTCGTGCCTGGATTGATAATTCATTAGATGCATATAAGGTTTATTCACTTCCGAATTTATATAAATATTCTATTTGAGTCCATATCTGTATTGAGTTGTTATTAAATTTTATATTTACTATTATATTTAAAATCATTAATTTTCTACAGTTAGAATTGAGGGCACTTCTTTTCCCTGTGTTTGTGCATGTTTATTTGGATCTTGTTGCCAAAGGCTTTCAAGCTGAAGGTTCTTTTTTAATTTAACTGAATCACCACCTACCCATTGCACTTTCTTACTATCAATATACTTAACTCTTGTATTACCGTGTTTTCCGAAATAACAGCTGCACATTTAATGGAAACATATAAATCCGATCATTTAGAGTTTCACTCTTCACAAATCAACAAAATCAGTGTGATAACACATCCTCACCATGTACAAGAGAACGAAACTGCACAAATTTTCAGAAATAACAAATATAATCTGCGTTTATCCGATACTGTGTTAGGATTATGCATGAATTATCTGCAGGAAAACAAGTTCAATGTTTTATTGAGAATTATCAATCAATATTTGAATGTAAAAAGTATATATTTGTATATTTTGACGGAAATTCATGAAAACCAACTAATTATATAATATATTGATAGCAGAAACAGGTCATCAATTAAACACTTCATTACCTGAACTCGATCAAGCCAATGGCATCTCGGGACATACATTCGATGAACTTGAGCAATTCAATAAGCAAAAGGTCTATCTAGGCTCGAGGCCTATGGATTCCCAGTTACGAGAAGAGATCGAAACAGTTCTAAAAGAAGAAGGATCACCTCAGGCTATTCATGTTAATAAGCTTTATTCTTACTTATCGTATAATGTATATGCATTTGCTGATTTTTGAATATTATGTGATATGTACGTATGTAGTTTGTTGATCCTATGCCAAGCCCATCTCTTTTACAAGAACATAACCAGAGGATATCTAGGGAGCAGAGCTACGAAGGGTCTGAGAGAGGAGATATTCCTTTTCCACCACAGTAGGTTCAGCTCTAGTGATTACTACAATCAGAATTGCCAGGTTTCACAATTTTTAGCGCTGACAATGGGGCGTTCAGCAAAGGTGTTGACGTTCAAGCTGAAATCGCTGCACTCAACGATATAAGAAACAGAATCACGTTAGGTCCAACTTCCACGTTACCTTCTATCTGTTTTTATACTTTCCATAACAGCTACGATAGGTAAGAATCATTTGGTTTATTGCTTTTTATTATACTGTTATTTCTTTGAAACCCTTTCGTATCTTCGAATTAGTGATTCCTATATTGATATTATGTTTATATATAAATAGCCTAAATTGTCTATCAATATCCAAAGATGCTTCTCTTATAGCTGGGGGTTTTGCAGAGTCTTATATTAAGATATGGAGCCTAAATGGTGAAAAAATAAAAGGTCTCCGAAGTAATATCAAAGCTAATTACGTAAATGGGAGTAAGTGGCTGCAAAATCGACAAACTTTTTTTCTATTAGACATTAATTATGCTCGATGTTATAATCAGCGACATTTGATCTTGAGCGATTTAGAGAAAAAGAAGGTAGTGAATTTAAGCGACTAACTGGACATTCTGGTCCCGTTTTTGGACTCAGTTTCAGTCCTGACAGGAGGTATCTGGTATCATGCTCCGAGGACAAGACTGGTATGGCATTAGACGACAATCGCATTAGATATTTATTAATATTTATTATTAAATAGCTATTTTTATTTGAATAGCTCGTCTTTGGAGCACGGATACGTACACGAATCTTGTTTGCTATAAAGGACATAATTATTCTATTTGGGATATAGATTTTTGCCCTTTGGGTTTTTATTTTGCCACAGCTTCTCATGATCGAACGGCAAGGCTATGGAGTTGCGATCAAATTTTCCAATTACGAATTTTCGCTGGTCATTTATCAGATGTAGACGTGAGTATTGAAAAAATGTTTTTTATCTATTATCTTTATTCTTCATTAAATATAAGTGGTATTATGATAATAATCTAGACAGTGAAATTTCATCCCAATGCGAGATATATTTTCACTGGATCGAGTGATAGGACTGTTCGCATGTGGGATATTCAAGAAGGTGAAACTGTGCGTGTATTCTCTGGGCATACTGGCACCATTTATAGCTTGGCCATATCTGATGATGGAAAACTATTGGCTTCTGCAGGTAAAATATTTTTGTGATATGGGAGGAGCAGATACTTTGCTGTCTTTCTCGATTAATTCGTCATTTTCGGTTTTCTTTGATAGGAGAGGACAAGACTATCAAGATATGGGATCTTGGGTCCGGTAAATGCATTAAAACAATGAAAGGTCATCAAAGAATTATCTACTCATTGGACTTTAGCAAAGAGCGTAGTATACTCGTGTCCGGGAGTGCGGACTCTACTGTTCGTGTATGGGATGTGAATAAGGGGATCACAACGGACATAAATGATAATCCTGAAACACTAATAAGCAGAATTAACATGGAAGATAGTTCTACAGTAAATCCTGTCAATGAACGAGCAAAGCATGCTGAAGAAAATTTACACAGGTATCCTTGTTATAATTAAAAAATGCATAACGTTAATTATATAATTTTTACTTGTCGGCTAACTGTTTATTTGCTTTGGTCTCGATAGCGATGACCTCATATCAACCTTTCCAACAAAACGCACTCCAGTATATAAAGTATTATTTACGCCGCGAAATTTATGTCTAGGTGCTGGGGCTTTTGTCGCCGGCGATCTTTGACAAAGATTGAGTAAATCAAAGTTCGAAATTTGCGTTGGTAATCTACAAAGCCAAAGACAATTTTGCTAAGACTTATTATTTATAAATAGCTAATTATATTTCGAGTCTTCATTGCTACAAATATAAATTTGCCCAGACATAAGATAAATATTATTTTAGGATGATTTCTCTAATTTCCCAATTTTTAATAGGAAATTATTTATTATCATTAATTACATTAATTAGATATTACAATATTTTTTTAAGCAATCAACAATTTCACCCAATCATCATTATGTTTGCGTTACACATTGATCTTGCGATTTGATTTGGTCATCACAACCAAAAATTGGACGCGCGTCAAATTATTTATTATCGTTATTGAGATATGCAAATGGCTTTCAGCACCACAAAGAAAGTAGCAGAACAACTTGAATGGCTCGAACAAAATATTACATTGACTCTCCAAGAGATTGACCATAATTTTTCGTCGTGTCACCAAACAGTGACTACAAGAGTGTTGCCACAAATTGAACGATATGCCGAAGTATCAAGAGACGTGTGTGAAAACGCAAAGGTTTGTTTTTATTACTGGTATTCCCGATTTCTTGAATAAATAGTAGTTTTAATAATTGCATTAATGATTGTAAATAAATAGCTTTGGTTATCATTTTTCGAATCTTTGGATTTAAATTCTAGTGCAACCACTGACTCTTCACCAGACTCACGAAAATCAACGATATCTCTGTTCGGCAGAAAAGGTGATGACTCAAAAACGTCAAAATCACATAGTGCTGCTGTGTCATCGATCTCTTCTACATTTTTCCCACCTCCAAGTTTAAATCATCATCAAACTCCAATCTCGGGCTCAAAAGAACATTTTTTCACGCCAGTTGGGACTTCTACACCTTTTAACTCTGAAAAAATACCTCGTTTGTTTCGACGCACATTCTCGCGACAAGTACCAACCCCTGATTCTTTAGATACTGATTTTAGTAATATTAGCAATTATGCTATGTATCGAAACAACCTTCCGAAAATTGTTGCTAGTCGAAGTAGTAAAGGTACACCGTATCCTCGACCACCTGCCTCAGTCACCTCAACTAATGATTCCGAATATCCGGATATGTCTCCGCCAGTCACGATTCAATTTTCAGTTCCATCATCTATCCTACTTAAAACACCTGCTAAGGAAGCGGCAAAATGTATCGTGGATGAGGTGTTGAATATGGCAAGTCCAGTTCCATCAACACCTTCTGAACTAAATAACGCTTCTATTTTGCCGGAATCCGTGATAAAATTTGATGAAAATGATTCAGATTCGGAATTTGACGAGGATATTTTTCAAAATTTTACTATGGAAATATAATTTACAGAGTGATCGTGGTTTGGTACATGATTTCAATAATATAGATAGGTATAACCCTGAAAGGACTTGCTTGTCTGAGAAATGAATGTGATGCTTTAGTTAATCATATCTATAATACTGGTCTGTGTATGCGTGATTGAGAAATTAATAATTGGATTAAAATTTTGCACATGTGCTATCGACGTGGAATTACGAGTTATAAATGATATTGTAAGTAGCTTTGATTAATCATTAATAACATATTATATTTAAAATTAAAATTTTGAAAATTGGGATTTGAATGTGGAATTTACAGCATTTTTAGGATTATGTCGTAATTTATTGTATATTTGCCATTGAATATACTTCTAAAGAATTCATAGCAAATATTCTAAGCAAGAAATGATACTTGAAACTTTACAAGTATGGATTATAAATGAATATTTAGCATGTGATAATTTAATATATCTTTGATTATGTGAAATATTTGAGTCAACTTATTTAGATTGAAGATTTTCCATTGCTTTCTGAGCTTATTCAAGAGATTGAGAAAGCAAAAAAGAAAAAAAATCTAAAACAAGAATTGAGATTACTTATTTAGCAAAAGCTTATAGAATATAGAAATGAATTAATAGAAATCAAGCAAATTATATATGTAATACATATATAATTTGCTTGATTTATTTTCATATATACAAAGAGTTGTAAATTTGATTTATTAATTAATTATATAAATAAAATAAAGCAAGAAATTTATATTAATTAAATTTATAATAATTCTATAAAAAAAATAATTAAGTAAAAATCCAGTTTTTTTAGTTTTAGAAAATTATAAATTTAGTTAGTTATTTCTCTTTATAAGAACATGATTAGATCATAAAAATTGATTCTTATAGAGAGTTTGTTCTTATAAAAAGATCATTTTTATTATCAATATTAATTATTCGGTTCTCAAAAATTGTGTTCCTATAAAGAGGCATTCTTATATAGCATGTTCTTATATAGAGAGATGACTGTATATATTTCTGAATTAAAATTTGAAAAAATAAAATAATTTATTTAATAATTTTGAAATAGAATATCTCATAATTTCTAGTTTAATCCAAATAAAAAATATATTATTTGATTTGCAAAAACTAAACAAATTCAAAATCAATAAAAAGAAAACTTTTAATAATCAAAAACAAAAAAACTTTAAAATATAATGAATCTATTTAGTTAAATAATAATTAATTAATAATTCAAATAAAAAATCAAAAAAATAAATTTAAAATAAAATTAATAATAATCTTAAATATAAAAAAACTAATTATTGATAATTTTGTAAAAAATTTCTTGATTTAAGAATTAATTTTTTTAATTATTTATTATTTATTATTTTTAAATTTCTATTTAATTTATTATAAACTTTCTAAAAAATAACTTAAAAAATATTTTTTATCTTATTTATTATTAAAACAAGTAGATATATATTGTTACTAATTTAATATATAAATATATAAATAAAAAATGTAGTCATAATAAAAATTAATTATAATAATATTTAGATTATATATTTAGTTTATATATTTAGTTTAATAATTTTTTATTTCTTTTTATTTCTTTTTATTTTTCTTTTTTTTCTTATATTACTTATCTTTCTATATTTATTTTATTATTATCTTAATTTAAATATATTAATCACGCAATTTTTTTGGTAAATTTATTATTTTCTATATTAGTTTAACTTTTATTTTTTATTTTTTATTTTTGTTATTAGTACTGTCATTGTTTTACTTGGGTTTCAAATATATTATATCTTCTTACGTGCTCAACATATGTTTTAAGTCAGGTGGGAGAGATAAGATAAATAACTAAAGGTTGATGACGTTTATTCAATAAATTACTAGTCAGCTAAAAAGTAACTTAAGAAATCTTCTTATAATTTAATATGTATTTAATAATTATGATGATGGTTTATAGACAAGTAAAATATTATAAATTCAATTTATTAAATCATTCTAACAATATGACATCACAACGTG
>CAJVPL010000748.1:0-20589 GCA_910591945.1 Ambispora gerdemannii | reverse complement strand
GCATCCCATTTGAATGGCTCCATTTTGAAATATTTACCGGAGTTGAGTATCTTACTAAAGGAGGTTTTGGAACAATTTATAAAGCAATCTCTAAAGGAGATTTTGGAGCAATTTATAGAGGTTTTGGAACAAAGGATAGAAACTGGTCACTTCATTACAAGTTGGATCGTGAAGAAAATAAAATTAAAGAAAAGGAATACGAAGAAGAAGTTGTATTGAAATCATTACACAATTCAAAAGAAATAACATTAGATTTTATAAATTGAATAGTTTTTAAGTGTAAAATGATGCTTTTTTGTTTTCTAATACGATTAATTTTTTAAAAATAGATTCAAACTGCTCTAAATTGCAGCATAGCGATAGATGCTTCTAATTATTATAGAATAAACTATTATGGAATACAAAAAACCCAAATACAAATGAATACTCGATAGTAATGACTTATGCAAAATAGGCCGGATGAATCAAGAGTGGGAATTTGCCTAGAAGTATTTCAAACTAAAATTTTTGTGTGGTTATTTTTTAAATGGAAATTCTATGCATCTCTGCTTAACCAGGTATCTCTGGCTTTGTTGATTAGTTGATCAACATCAATAAGAAAGATAATTTTTGTGCGAGCGAAAGTTGCGATTATGAGGTTATTAAAGCAATTATATATAATCAAAATGGCACATTCTGATGTAAAATTTCGCAAGTACCATTTTTGTAAAGCTGTTCTTAAGTAAAATTTTGAGTTACATTTGATTTTTTGTTTTGGTTGAATTTTTGCTTTACACTTGATCTTGAAATTTGATTGGTTAACAATACCAGAGATATAATCTCGGACCAGAGATCCATAGACACTTTAAGAATTGGTACTTTTTAAAAAAGCCAACCGCCATTACTATTCGCTGGACTGAAGCAACCTTGGAATATTATTATTATAGATCTACGTAAAATTCTTGTACATCATAGTTTTCACTGAAAATAAACTATTGCATAATGGCGGTGTTGCTTTCATTATTGATTTTGGATTTACATGTACTAATCAAGCTAATTCAATTAATTATAATCAAGAATCTATGGAGTACTTTTTTATATGGTGTATAACATCTAAAGTCATCAAACATTTGTATTTTATAAAATGGATAAACTTCTTTATTAAAGAAATAAATATAAAATTTAATCCGCGAATATGATAGAATAGGCCTTCCTGAGCATATTCACGGATTATAATTTATATTTACTTCTTAGTAAAGAAGTTTATCTATTTTATAAAATACAAATGTTTGATAACTTTAGATGTTATGCATCATATAGTCCAAAAGTTATAACAGAACAATTTGGTGGACGAAATTATGGTGTATATATATTGTTTATGATATTTGTTTATGATATTTATAAAGAGTATGAATTAAGATACAGATCAACGGTTAAGGAACTTGATGACCTTATAAATTCTATCATGATATCAATGAGTGAAAACTGAATGATTTGCATTTCCAATACTGTAGAACACACGAAGAGTGTATTAAACAAGAAAGACAAAGATTAAATGAACTCGACGAGGAAATGAAATTGCAAAAAAAATATGAACAAAAAACAAAATCACAACCAAATGCAGTCGAATTTTTACTACAAAATTAAGTTCAATTCTAAATGATACAGGTATATTTTTATTTTTAGGTAACATTATATTTTATATTATTTTTCGTTAATTTCTTTAATTCGTTACTATTTTTTTAGTAAGGTCAAACAGATTTCGATTTTAGTATCAAAAGGAAAGAAAATGTCATACAAAAAAACTACAAGTTTATTTCCAATAAAATAAGACAATATGAGAATAAGGTTGCTGCTCTTTATTGAAAGAAAATGGAAACTACAGTCAACCCTCATTAAACTAACCATATTTTATTTTGACTTGACAGGAATTGTTAATTAAATATATAATATAGGTTAATAGTTGCATAATTATATACGGACCACATAGAAAGTAATGGCAGACCATTTTTTGGTTGTATGCATCTCCTGAGATACGCTCAAGATACAACAAGTAAACTCTGATTCATACTGACTTATGCTGCTGGTACTAGTGCTCCAATCGGATCTGGTCCAATCCGTGACCCGCACACTTCGGATCTGGTCGGGTTGGGGTCAAACCCGACCCGAAATATTTCGGGTCAGCCTAAAAATCGTTATTTCTCGTTCAATATTAATTCAAATTAAACGAAAATTTTTGGATATACAAATTACATTCCAAGCAACTCTACTTAAGACACCAAATACAAGTGTCTTAGTAAAAATAAAAGTTATCGACGAAAAACTATTTTGTGATTTTCAGATCAAACCCGACCCGAACAGAGCTTTAGTTGGTACGCAAAAATCTGCCTTCTCTGTCACCAAAAATTCAGGTTCTGAGATCTCAAAGAATTTTTTGTCAATCTTACTCCGTCTTCATAAAATATTTAAATTTCAACTATTCATTTTTTGGTTATTCATCTGAAGCCTCTTTAAAAAAATTTTGTAGTACAGTATGCAAAATGCATCTTGATATGGGTTTTATATGGACAAAATCTCAAGTTTATAGAATATTTTTTTTAAGTGAAACATGAAAAAGGGATGATATAACAAAGCAGAACATGTCCAAAAGGTTTGTGTTGTGCTAGTGAAAGAGGTATGGACATATATTTCTGTAGCGATAGTTCTTAGATGCATTACCTATATGTCAATTTACATTCAAATATACATTGAGAGCATATTAAATATTGCTACTTTAGGGATGTAAAACCATGCCTATATGCATTCTGAAAATAAATTTTCATTAATTTATTTTTTAAAAAAATTGTTCGCCATTATTTACTGTGCAAACTGTATATTTACATGTAATTAATATATGGTCAGTTTAATGAGAGATGACTGTACTTTACTATATATTTATTAAATCAATAATAAAAATTTATCTTTATTCTAAGCACATTGAATTAACTGTAACTGTGTTTTGCACAATTTCCAATGGAAACATTACTTCTAAACAAGATAATTTAAAGATTTTGAAGTGAGAGTGAAGAAAATGGATATTATAAGAGTAAAAAATCTCAACAAGTGCCTGTTATAAACAAGAAAGATCAGTTTTGTTGCAATATTCAAATGTTAAAAGGAAAGTTTGTCTGCATCGTCATTTTCCTATACAAAGAATCATTTCATTTATCGTCGGATTATTCATCATCTCACACGCACAGGTACACAAGACGTCGTCGTTATAAAATCAAAATCAAAATAATGCTCTTTTTTTAATATGATTAAATATATCACTTGAAAAACGACCAGAATAGCAAACACCTTACACAACATGAATTTGATGCCATAAAAGATGATCTTTTATTATTCACACACACAGGGCTTCTTTTATAAATGTACATGTATGTTCTCATGCATGGAAATCATACACACACAAATGGGTTACTACATGTATATGTATATCGATATGTACATGTATCATTATTGGAATACATGTACTCGTCTTTGATGCACAAGCACACGTTGTGAACGGAAGTCGACTTGCATATAAAACATTGCATACAGATTAATCACTAAAAAGTGAACTCAAAGATGAAAGTTAATACATGTATTCATGTTTGTAGTGAATGTTTTCGTTGTCGAAACAATTATTACTGTGATGAATTTTCAGTACACAATACTCATGATTGTAGTAAATGTACCAATTGTCAAGAAAATAAGTACTGCTGGAATTGTTTAGATTATCACAGACAAATTTATAAAGCAGATTTGTCTAGCGGAAATAAATATATCGATTGTCTAATAAAAGAATGCAACAAAGTTAATCAATATAAGAAATATGCAACATCTTTTGAATGGCTCCCTTTTGAAAGATTCACCAATGTTGAATACCTTGCAAAAGGAGGTTTTGGAACAATTTATAAAGCATCCTGGTTGGACGGACCATTAGATAAGTGGGATCATGAAGAAAACAAATTTAAACGACTTAATGAATATAAATTTGAAGTTGTGCTGAAATCATTAAATGATTCAAAGCAAATTACATCCGAGTTTATAAACGAGGTAAAATGAACCATTTCTAAAATGGAAGCAATATGCGTTTTTGTTTTCTAATAATATCAAGTTTTTCAAAAATAGATTCTAACTGCTCTAAAGTGCAGTTATGGTCTTAATTATTACGGAATAACTAAAAGCCCAGTTACAAATGAATACTCGGTAGTAATGGATTATGCATATGGTGGTGATCTTCGCAAATATATAAATTCCCACAACCAAAAAATAACTTGGGGACAAAGATTAGGATCTTTAGTTAGTATTGTTAGTGGGCTGAATACAATTCACGAGAATGAATTTGTGCATCGTGACTTTCACCCTGGAAATATATTAATGTCGAACATTCTTTTAATTGCCGATTTTGGACTTACCGGCCCAGCCGATATACAAAAATCTAATCAAAACATTTACGGAGTACTTCCTTACATGAGTCCAGAGGTACTAAGTGGAAAGCCATATACCAAAGCTGCAGATATTTACAGCTTTGGGATGATTATGTACGAAATTGTAACAGATGAACGACCATTCGGTGAGTGGGGTCATGACATACATCTCGTATTTGAAATCTATAAGGGAGTACGACCTAAGATACCGCTAAATAATGTTCCCGGCTGGTGCAAATTTATTATTGAAAAATGTTGGGATCCTATTCCAGAAAATAGACCAATTGCCGAGGAACTTTGTGACTTTATCTACTCTATTTACTCTACCTACAACTATGATCGTGTAGACAACGATAATTTGAATACTTTACATTTGCAGTACTACAACACTTTAGAATATCCAGGAACGCATGAAGAAATTATTGGATGTCTTAAACTAGAAAGACAAAAATTAGATGAGCTGGATGAGAAGATGAAATTGCAAAAACGCATTCTTACAAATACGAACAAAAAACAACAAATCCATTCAAATGCAATTTACACCAGTCGAATCTTTACTAAAAAATTAATTTCAATTCCAAATGATACAGGTATTTACTATTTCAAATATAAATTAATATTGACATTTTATATTAGTAAAATTATTTTAATTCCAACAGATACAGGTACTTTCTATTACTAAAATAGATAATATGAATAATAAAATTTCCACAAGTGCCAGTTTGTTTGTTCCAAACGAAGAAAATGAAGGTAAAATTTATTAGTTATGCTATGCCACTGATAATTGTTACTTACTGATTGTAATTTCGGCTTTTATTTATTTATATAATGTCAGCATATGTCTCAAGAGAGTTTGATATTGATATTGAGAACAACGAAAAAGACACCGAAGGAAAAAATACATAGCAGAAAGTTCAAATTTATTCTCAAAATATTAAACATCCAATGTAACGTAAGTTTTTTCGTGAATAATTAATAACAATGGAATCCTAATGTTTCCGTTTGCACAATTCGATTATTTACTTCGAAATTAATTTCAATTCCAACTAACACAGGCATGTACTTTCTAGTTTGAAATACAAACCTTATTTATATCGAATGTTTAGGCTTTACAAATGTCAGCTTGTATGTTCCAAACGAAGGTAAAAATCATATTTAATATTATTTTTTATTGACTTCATTAATTCATTACTATTTTTCTTTTGGATTGCAAAACAGAAATTAATGAGGATGAAGATATCTTGAGCTTTTTTAAGAACAACTACAACTTTATAATTAAACATTTCCAATATCATACTCTTTATTGAATGAAAAAGTATATTAATTGGCTGGAGCTCGAGTTAAAGTACAACGACCACAAAGCGACGACTTCTGTTCTTATATTTATTATTTTAACCGTTAAGATTACAATTTATTTTTTAGAATTTAACTCTTTCATATGTATTTAGCGTTAGCACACACCGATACAGGATCTTATCGTTATATTTATTCAGTTACTTTATCGTTCATGGGCAAAATAAACAGCAATCATATATATAAGAACTGTGTGTTTAAAAAATAAAAATAAGACATACAGAACTCGCTGTACGATACATGGAAACAAATAGAAATATTGTACTCTAATTATAAACCTCGTTATAACAAGATCCTTTTCCTTACAAGAGATTTTTCAAAAACGCTGAGATCGCTATAAAAATGGATCGTAATAAAAGAGCCTGACTGTAATCCAAAGTATAGACAGGTCGACTAAGGCCTATTCTTTACTATTCGAAACAAGTTGGTTCAAATGAAAAAGAGTTTGTTCAAAGAACACTATTGTGTGATGAGTGCAAAAACAAGTGTCAAATCTTTTATTTATATTTAGATTATATTGTTGCGCTTTTAGTTAAGTTGAGGGCGAATTGAGGGATTTCTAACGCGACAAGATTCTGGGAGAGATTATTAGACTGAGTGATGTTTATTTCGGTATCTAGAGCCTGTGCCGATTACGTTGATTTAGGGAGAAGAGATAGACTATGCGTTTCAGGTGAGCGTTCTGGGATTCTTTTACTATCGCTTTTTATAGATAAATGCCTTAAACTCTTAAAAATATTACTAACAATCGTTGCTTTTTCTAGACAAAGCCTTAAACTCTTAAAAATATTAACGAAAATAATGATCACACAAAAACAGTTTTTCATTAACAATGCGATTTTACGCAAACCAATGCCTTTTCTGGTACAAAGAACCTAATTGACAATCAATATAACGATTAATATGGGGGGATGGGGAAGAGTTTTACAAGTGATAATTTACTTAGGGGAGAATAATTGTACGCAATAATTCAAGTTTAATTTTGCTTAGAGAACAATTGTACGCAATGTGAATTCTCTTTTTACAAGTAGTTTACTTAGAGAATAATTGTTCGCAATATGAATTCTGTTCTTTATTAGTAGCCCGTAGGCCATTCTTTTATACATTTTTTTGTGTTTCATGTCATTTGTTACTTTTAATACTACTTTACTTATTAATAAAAATGTTTATATTGAACACTTTAATATCTATGAAAGAAACTGATGCAAGACGAATTGAAAACTGATGGAATTATGCTGAAGAATGATGAGAAGACGCTAAAAATGATGAGGGGATGCTGAAAGGTGATGAGGAGATGCTGAAAGATGACGAGAAGAGGATGCTAAAAATTGATGACAAATACTGTATTTCGACAAAAGCAGGCGTGGAGAAGATTGTATTTTCATGCTGTATACAAAAAAGGGAAGCATGTTGTTTTTATCTGCACATCAAGGAGAATTTATAATGTTATGCATTGTTGATAGTCGTAGAATTTGCTGCAATAATGCTGAAAAATCTACTGAATCTGGAAATCAGCAATGTTGGAGATACATTCGTCTGGCGTTAGCGATATCCACGGCTCGTCTTTCGCCATTTCATCCCGAAAAGCTGGAATCGAAGAATTTTGTTCGCCGGCGGTAACAATACCGATACTTCATGTTTATCACGAAATTGCACGTAGTCGTTTACTTGCTATCATCTCATACATATGAGCAAAATAAATGGTAATAATATAAATAGAGAACTGTATATCGAATCAAATTGCCATTCTCATCAATTTATGTTAACGTGCATAAGAATTTCACATGAAAAATGACATACTACACCTACAGCATGCCTTTGCTATATTCAAAAAAGCTTTGTATAAGAACATGATTTATTACATTGTGTTGATATTATCTCTTGTTACCAGCTCTGCGTCCAGAATGCGATCAATCGTATTATCGAGTTCACTGTCACTAATATCCATCGTTGATATCAAGAATCAAGTTGATGTTAGGTGGCAATGACATGATAACTAGAGGTGTATTAAATAAGCTGGATAGCCTTATTCTAATATATTACATATATATACGACGAGTCCAATTCAACATGTGAAAATTTGCATACTTTAAAACTTCGAATTAAGCAATAATTTTTTTGGCTAACACTAAGTCAAGCCGACTAAAAAACTAACCATTTTACATAACATACATAATTAGACTTGCAAAAATAATGAAAAATGATTGCATTTTGTATATTTATTCAAAAGAAAAAATTTCGATAAAATACATAATTATTTGATAATTGCACTTTAATAATAAGATAATAATGTATTAGTATTACTAATCTGTAATCGATTTATCAATAGCTTTGCTTTTTGCTATAAGTTCAGCAACTTGCTTAAGTAAATCATCTTGAAGATTGGGAATGGGAAGTCCGTTGACCATTAGCAAGAGAAAAGTGATAAATAATGCTAGGAAGCAGTTATAATTTTTATTATTCATTTTTTGGTGAATTTACGAAATTTTAAATAATAGAACGATATTTATTGGATGTTTGAAAATTTTTTCTAATATAGTTTTTCAAGAAAAGCATCTTTATTTATACATACATTCCAAATTCTAGGATGTGACATCTGACTTGAGAAAATTTAGTAATCCCAAGTGTTACTATAGGAGATGGTGGATGCACGGAACCGTTTTATATCAATATCTATAACCTATAGCCTCAAAGAATTTTGTGTTCCTTTGTTTGTATAAATATTTAATTATTTGTGTATCTTCTTTTTTTTAAAAAAAAAAGGCAGTTTTTTTATTCTGAATCGTATTCATTGATGTATGCTCTGCTTGTCTATGATACCTGCAGACGTGAAATCACAGAAGCAGTAAAGTTTGATTCGTACGCAGTCGCTTTTTTGAGAAATAGCTACGAATAACGGAATTCATGTAACGGGACATCACTTTTATGGAATTACTACAGCAGAAGATATTACAGATATATCATCAAAAGTTACATCACAACCAATTTGCTCTGCAAATATTATAATGGTTAAATTAAATGTAATTTGTCTTGAATATTATATATAATTATTGGTTTATACAGTGTAATTTTACTTTTGTTCTTTATCGTTATTAAAATTTTGAATTTTTAGCTTAAGTAGAAATTTTTATTGTTAACGTTATTTTTGCCTTAAAAAAGCAATGATGTGTACATGTAATACACATGCATGATATACATGTACATTCGTAACGATAAATGGAAAATGTTCTCAAGTAGAAGGGGTGAAAACCCAAAAACTGATTCAGTTATCGGAAGATATAGTGATAGGCTTGCAATTTCGTAACTAATTGAGCTTTCACAGATTAAAAACATTATACGTATGCACAAAAATATGTCGATATGTTAGTGTGTATCGTTTCGTACATGTAATTACATGTACATGTACAATGATAGTACGTAATAACAACGATCAAGTATGGTGCATAAAATCTAAAGTCATCAAACGTTTGTATTTTATAAAATGGATAAACTTCTTTACTAAGAAGTAAATTTAATCCGTGAATATGCTCAGAAAAGGATTATTCTATCATATTCACGGATTAGATTTTGTATTTACTTTTTAGTAAAGAAGTTTATCCATTTTATAAAATACAAACGTTTGATGACTTTAGATTTATGCACCATAAGTGGTGTGAGATCATGAAAAAAATAAATTGAAACAGTTTAAACAGTGTTGAAATCATTACGTACATGTTTAGAACAAATTACAAATAAAGTGAACAACCTTTAAATGTAAGCATGATACTTTTTTGTTTTCTAATACAAGCAAATTTCTTAAAATTATTCTAAATTGCAGTGTATATTGTGCAAAAAAAGAAGAAAATGGCAATTACTGTACTTTATTTTACTTTAGTTAACAATAACGATTCGTAGCGATAGAAAATACATATTTAACACCTCCATTTTAATTAGGCTGTTCCATAACGATAATTGACTGTTTGAGTTGTTTACATGTTCGTTTTCTCGATATATCTTTATTTGCTTTGATTTTATATCGATATGGCATACTAAAATCAAATCTGTTTTGCACCAGCAAATAAAGATACCAACTTAGATGAATCAATGAACACACAATAATAAACTGAAACTTATAAGCCCTAGATATTCAAAATAGATTTTAACTCATGAAAGAAAATTATAATATTAATTAGCATTATTGCAGATTTGCGAAGAGGGATTTGTGCATTACAACTTTTATCCCGGAATAATCTGCAAAAAATGACTGATGTTGGACTTGCCAGTTCAGCTAATTTAAACAATAAATATGCACTGTTCTTCCTTATATTAGTCCAGAGTTGTTAAATGGCAAGCCATACATTAAATCTGCAGATATATATAGTTTTGGGGTTTTATATAAAATATTGTAACAGACGAACAACCATTTGGTGAGAGAAGTCTTGATCATTATCTTGCATACGACATCTATGAATCATCACGACCTAAGATACCAAATAATGTTCTAAAACAGAACATTTGCTGAGAAACTTTTCAACTTTATCACTTTCTGATAGTAGATTATTGAAACTAAATACTTTGTATTTTCAGCACTGCAGCTCTTTAGAATATCATAAACACGTCAATAACTTAATGAGTGTTGTAAACTAAAATCAGAAACTTGATTATGTGATGAAATTACAAAAAAGTATTCATTTCTACGAATATGAATGTAAGTAAAGCTAGTCGAATTTTTACCGAAAAAATTTCAATTCCAAATGATACAGGTGGATACTATTTCGAAATTTAAATTTATACATATTGCTTTTCAGAAAATACCGTCAAAAAATCCACCTATAAAAATATTTGTTTACATACAATATTAGCGCTTAGGGTTGTTAAATGGAGCAGCATACTCCGGGTTAGCTCCAGGTTACTATGTAATTTCTAAATTTCACTCCGCTTTGGAGCCATAATTATATAAACCCAAACCATACTGTGCTCCACATGGGGTGATCTGGAGTAACCCGGCGCTAGAATAATGATCTATTTAAAAAATAGCCAATGAATGGTTTTGTGATTAAAAGTCCAGCAAAAAATGAATTCGTTTTTTGCTAACGTTGATAATATCCCTGACGCGAAATCACTGATTCTCCAAGGTATGAAAACAGATTCGATAATATAGTATTTGGATATTGCTAGTGTTAGTTTCGTTAGGACAAAAGAGAAAAATACAACCAACCGGATATGGGTAAATAAATTCATTATTATTGTTTCCTAATTTTATTTGAAATATGAGTATGAAACTCGTTTATTAATAAAAGTATTTTATATTCAATCAAATCAATTACATGTGACTTTTATAAATACTCTGGAATAACTGGAGCAGTATTGGAGCAAAACCAGAAACAATGAACCCGGAGCGGGATCAATTTGATTGACCCCTTGCTCCACTATCATATGAACCCAATTCACTCTACTCCACTCCACTCCATTAACAACCCTACTAGCGCTAACATATGTGACTACTGGATTTGATATCGATATAGACATTGGTGTTGAATAAACAAAAGGTGCGATCCGTTTATCTGACCGGACACTTTTAAAATGCTTATATCACGCGATTAAATAATACTTTTGAATTCATTGTGTTCCACTCATTCAAATAAGCTCAAAAGCTTGGAAATTCATGCAATAGTTTACAAGATATTCCGATTTGAAAAGACACAAAAAATCATGTTTATCGATAACGATAACACTTTTAAATTTGTGTCATATCGATATCGATATCGATATCGATATACGTAGCGATAGCATTGTGCCAGGTTTTGTCGAGCTCGGAAAATTATCGTTACTGTAATGTTAAAGATTGATTTTAAGATTAGGGTTAGAGTCAGGGTTGGAAAATTACAGTAAATGTATATGCAAAATTGGTTCATTGACATTTTATTAGCGCATAAAGCCAGATCTAGGCAACTGCTTCCCGTATTTTCACTTTTTTCATTTTCTTCGCATCTCTGGGTCGACAAACGTTGTACAAAATGCAGGAGTACATGTCTGATAGATGAATCGTCTTTTAACTGAATGATGTTAACACTTACAAGCACAAACAGAAGTTCTACATGTAACGTATAATCGACTTTCACACATATAAATAATCTGCCATCGTTTCAAAGTTTTTATTAAAACACGGCACGATAAAGTATGGCATCCAAAACTCACGATTGCAATGACTACTGCGGTAATGAATATCAAATTTATGAACGGTCTAGCAGAAATAAAGATATTGATTGTCTAATAAAAGAATGCAATAAAATTAGAAAAGATTTCGAATGGATTCCATTTGAAAGGTTCTCCAATGTTGAATATTTAGCCAAGGCGGTTTTGGAACAGTTTATAAAGCATCGTTGCACGATTACCACGGGAATCATGAAGAAAATAATCTGAAGGACACAAAATTGTTGTGTTGAAATTATTGCACAATTCAAATAAAATTACATCAGAGTTTATAAATGAGGTAAATTAAGCAAGTTGCTTTTTGGTTTTCTAATAAAATCATTTTCAAAAAGTAGATTCTGACCGTGTTAAAGTGCACTGAATTTTTTTAGATATTACGGAATAACTAAAAATCCAGCTAAATGAATGTTTAATACATGTAGTAATAGAATATGCAAAAGATGGTGATCTGCGCAAATATATTAATCCCAATTATGAAAAATTGAATTGGGAAAAAAAACTAAGATATTTAGTTAATATATCGCAAATTTGCGTAAAATCCACGAACAAAGATTTATGCATCGCGACTTTTATCCCGGAAATATATTAATAATGAATCGTATTGCTCGAATTGTCGAATTTGGACTTACCAGTCCGATATATCCAATTGAAATTGTGACGCAATTTTATTATAACCAATTGGTCCCATTGGTCCCATTACCAACTAATTTTGATATCATTAGATGTGTCTTGACATGATGATTCTGTTGACAAATTTTTATTTAATTTGGTTCACTGGATGCGACTATATTTCCATCTTTATAAAATAAAATATTTTTTCACATAAATTTCAGTTCGATATTAAATTTTATCTTTTACATTTTTATATTTTTATTTGAACTAATCTTTGAAATTACTTGAAATTTTGATAAATTGTTCAATATGTTTTAAAAAGAGTCCACAATATTCTGCTAGGCCACTGTAGAAAGTTATTTTCAAAAAAGTGGTTTATTCTTTTTGGTGAGTTTTACTATGCTCGAAAGTTTTTTGGCAACCTAAATATGTTCTGACCAGAATTATGCAGTTCATTATTAATTCGGGCCAAAATTAAAATCAGAGGCATGTGTATGAAAATGGATTTTTTATTTCTGGTGTGTATATATAAAATTTCTTTATAAACTGAACTTGGTTCTTGGAACAGTTATAGCAATAGTAAAACACTCTCAATAAACTGAATTTACTAAATCCCTTCGATCTTATAAGGAGGGTAATCAATATAAAATGGACCGAAGTCTTCAAGCTTAGCGTAACATTCAGGTTTGCATACGTCTTTCTCGACATCCACTTTTCTACATCTGTACCGGCAATTTGTAAGCGTACATGGATCGAACCATGAAGGACACGGTTTATAGGTTTTATCAAAATTATTAGAAGCACCACCTTGACCATAACCATCACGACGACGACGACGACGACCACCTTCATCACCACTGGGATTAGCACCATCATCAGAACCACCTTCATAAATTTTAAGTAAACATTAAACAAATTAGTTTTAGATAGCAAATTGTGTGTATTATTGAATTACTCTATCAATGTGTCTTACCTTGTGCTGAAACAAATATGCAAATATCCATAAGGATTAGGCACAAGAAAACAAAATTTTTAGAGACTTTAACCATAGTTTATAAATTGAATTAATATTTTCAATTTTTATATTGGAATTGATTTGTTGATTCGAGTACTTTTTATATGAAATTTATGTACTAAATTATCTTTAGATCTAATTTCACTTCATTCTATTTCAACAATAGTTTTTGCTAAGTTATATCTCAATTCATACTCGTAAAAAACATAAAAATGTATTTCTCATTGTCAACATATAATGGCTTGCTAAATTTCATAATCGTAAAGACTACGTGAATAAAATACTTCTTTCATAGTTGTGCTTTTTAGACAGTATCGGTATATTTGGACTCGACTAAATTTTATAGCGATTGTTGCAATACTACATGAATAAAATCATAGTGCTAAATTTTATAGCGATAATTGTAAGACTACGTACAGAATAAATCATAGTGATACTGTTACACCGGTAACACAGTCTCCTTTTAGAAACGCATTATTTTTTTTGTGTTGCTTTATTTATATCAATCAATTCAAATTACGTACACCGCAAATTACACCGCCAATTACACTTCAAATTACACCGCCAATTACACTTCAAATTACACCGTAATTTCCACTGTAATTTCCACTGTAATTTCCACTGTAAATTCCACCGTAAATTTCGCCGTAAATTCCACTATAATTAACACCGTAAATTACATCATAAATTACATCGTAAATAGGAAGCCAAAAATGTATATAATGAGAGTGAGAAAGAGCAATTAGAGAATAGGCAGAAGAATTGGCAATAAAGCAATAAAAAACTTTAAAATATAATTACTTACTTGCGTACAATTAGTTTTATATGGTGCCCTTTCGTCCTCCATCCCAATAATTAAATCCATTGTTACAAAGAGGGGTTTGCCACTTTGATCCAGAAAAAGTGAGGTGAATACGATTTGAAGGGTTTGTCGCTTTGATCCAGAAAAGTGAGATAATTGTTTTGACGACTACGATTTAAGGGTTTACGCTTTTGGTCCAGAAAAAGTGAACGCATTGTTAACATTTGTGAAACACGTAAACGAAATCAAACTGACAATTGAACACAACAATATTGGCACAGAACCTTGGAAAACTAATAAATAAAATAACTTTAGTTTAATTCGTTTCTCCCACCCAAGTTACAGATTAGCAGCTAATTCCTATAATCGGTCACTAACCTGTAACAGTACATGTGCAATCAAGGAGGAGGGATTTTCTCCTGTTGAACATGTATTACATGTACTTGCACATTTTCTGCGTATTTCTTAATTAAGGTTCAACACTAAAAATACGTACAGTACATATGTACATGTACAGTTAATATCGTTATTTATTTGAAAATAGTTCATACATGTACATTGATTTAACAAAAATAAGAAGATTTCACTCTCGCAATACAAGATAATCACAAATACCAATTGCTTGTCTAAATAATTTTTTTATTAATTTTTTATATCATTTATGTTTCCCATTGTCAATAAAATGATTATGCTATTATAAAGACATAACTTAATTCTTTTTGGTAAAAAGATATCAAAGAACTCTGTTTTTGATGGAAAAAAAATGTTACTACACTAACGGACAGAAGTCTTAAAATGCATATTTTTGCTTCATATCATCAGATTCAGTAATATTTTGGATTCTGCTCATTTAACCAAGATCAAGAACTTAGAAATCTTTGCAGTAGTTCCCAAGCTATTCCGACTTAAAAAAGAATATTCGACAAAAAATTGTGTTTATTATTTAATGATAAGCAAATATATGCATTTAAAATGTGGTTTAAGACTTTTGTCCAGTTAGTGTACTTATACTTTAAATTTGACTAAATTTATTGTACAATGATCTAACTTTTTGTGCATATCGATATTAATATATTGACACATCAAAGTATTAAACAATTAAATGAAAAATAAATATGAAAATACAAATAAATTTATTCCCGCTAATTTTCCAATTCTAATGTTAAATTTTCCTTTTCCTTTTCAAGTTCAAATTCTCTACATAATAAATTTTCAATTATTTCATAAGATTCTTTACGTTCATTCCAACCTCAGTTTAATCTCTGCTTCTTTCTGTTCTATTGCCATTTTAACTTTTAATTCACTTTCCTTCTCCATCAATTTGATTATTTGTTATTGATATCTTGTCAAAGCATTCTCGTATTCAATCTCGCTTTCTTTCATTTCTTGTTGAGTTTTTTTCCAATAAGGAGGTTTGATTATACGTTTGTTTTTTATTAAAGTTATTCTCACCTAGTTCATTTTTTTCTTGTTGATTAATTCCGTTTAAAGTTTACTTCTTGATTTCTTTTTGAAGAGCTTGTTCTTTCTCTTGTCTTTGTTTTTGTTGCTGCTTCTTGTTTTTGTATCTTCTCATGCAATTCTTGAACTCTTTCTTTGTGTTGCGTAATAATTAAATTGTGTCGAATAATTTCTTGTTATGACTCTAAATCTTCATTTGGATCTTGTGTCTTGTTTTTATTATCGTTATCGATTTCGACAGTCGCTTCTAGCACGACCAAAGAAAACTAGTAAGAATTAACGAAATTAATGAAACTATTATATATTAAATCGTAATCTTACATTCATTATGATCATTTGGAACCAACTATCACTTATTATTATAGAGCCTAAATATCCAAAAGTGTCAATACAAATTAAATCTAGAGATATCAAAATTACCTGCATCATTTGAAACTGAAATTAATTTGGTGGTAAAGATTCAACTGGTATAACTACATTCGGATGGACTTTTTGTTTTGTGTTTATATTTGTAGAAATCATTTTCTGTAATTTCATCTCTCATCAAGCTCGTCGAATTCCTACATTTCTAATTCACAGCTCTTTTAATTTTTTCCACTTCTGAAGAGCTATAGTACTGAAGATACAAACTATATTTTTCGTTTCTACATAATAAAGTCCCTTAGCAGTTTATCTGTTTTTTTGGGGGGAGGAATATAATTGGCATCGTAGGTCATACTCCATTATAGATCTCGCACACAAGATACTTATCATGGCTCCGTTCACCGAATGGTCGTTTGCCTAATCATCCTAACCTATAAAATCTGCAGCTTAGTACATCACTTACCATTTAGCACCTCTAGACTAATACAAGTGAAGTACACCATAAATTTCTTGATTAGCTTTTTTAATATATGATAGTAAGTCTAAAATCAACAATACAATGAATAATTGTACATACAATATACGTATTGCATTAATATATGTATTTCTAGTGTGCAAATCACGATGTACAAACCCCATTTTGTGAGTTATCTGATAATCTCCTAACTTTACTTTCAAAGTCAATTCTTTATTGTAATTACAGTGACTCACTAATTTTATGAAACGTGAAAAAAATGGCGAGATTTAAATATCTCGTCATTGAAGAATTATGAACAAATCAAATCTAGCTAACTTTATTCATTAAAATAGCTATTATCATTAAATACAATTATTATTTTCATCGATCTATTGCTTCGCAGACAAATAATTTTTTAACTTTTTTTTAATGTTTCATTTAATATAATTGACTTGGATGAAAAATAGAAGCTTATAAAAATAAGTCATTCTTTTTCAACCTTTAATTTTCATAAAAAATTATTTACTATTATAAACAACAATTTAACCATTTTTGATTTTAAAAATATCTTGTGTCTCATTAGAAAAATACATCCACATATGCACTCTAATAAGAAGAATATACAGTTTGAAAATAGCATCAGTTCAATACATTTGCAAAAATAAAAAGAAACCAGAAATGTTAAAAACAAACCACAATTTGTTCATACTCGCATTCTTTTAGATTATTATAAAAAAATATTATCTGATTAATATAAATAAAAAAATACTCTAACTCTATTCAGGTTCAATATGAGCTTTGAAATTAAAATTTCTCTAAAAAAATATAATATTTATTAAGAAGAAATACTGTAGTTTATTCACAAGAATTATACAGAAAAAATCTTGACTCAAAGAAATATATAAAAACTATTAATTGACATAGACAAAAAATGCTAAAATTAAACATTTAATAAATAACAAAAAATAATTTGATTAATAAAAGCAAATTCAAAATATTTGGATTAAATAAATGAAAATAGTATTGAAAAAAAAGTCTAATAAACAACTAAAAAATTATCATATAATTAAAGATAGTCTTCTAGATTATTTTTGGAAAAAATGATATTTTAGCAAATAATTCAGTTTTGCTATATTGCTTATATTAATAAATACTTAAAAACCATCTAGAAATACTTATTTTGGTTTGTAAAATTCAAATAATTTCGAAAAACAATTTTGGCTACTAATAAAATAAGTCAAAATAATTTCAAATTAAATTTCAGCAAGTTAATTTTGGTAAATTATTTAATTAAATAATATCATTTCAGCAACTATCATTATATATAATATCAATTATAAAATATAATTTGAAATTATTTAACTACTAGTCAAATTGAAGAACTTTGAAAACTAATAGTAAACTAAATGCTAATATTTATATTAATATATTAAATAATATCTTTTTAAATACAATTTGTAAAAAGATATTGAGAAATAATAAATTTGTCTTTTAGCAAGATAATAATTTTAAGCACAAATCCAAAAAGTAAGATAGCAATTTATTAATAATAAAATTAGTTTGCTTAATAATTTATTCAGTTACTTAACTTAAATTTTATTGAAAACTTGTAAAATAAGATTAATATATATATATATATATAATATTCTAATTCATTTTTGAATAAAAATAATTTGTAAAAAAAGTTACAAATAACTTAAAAAAGTATTAAAATTATTTATTACAAAAAATTAATCAATTTAATACCAAAAAGAATTATAAAAGTAATAGAGATAAATGGTATATATATAGATTAATAATATATAATATAATAATTTTTAATTATATTTATCTTTTTATTTTTGTCCAAATTGATTATATTATATAAAATATTAAAAAAATATTGATATATAAAATAATAAATTGATAAAAATAAAAATTGTATTAAATAATAATAATAATTATTTTAATAAATAAAATTAAGTAAATTTTATTTGTTTATGATTTTTTAATAGTAAATTATTCGAATTTCATTATTTTTTTAGTGTTTCATATTATTAGTAAGTTATTGTATTTGTATATATTATCATTTTTTATATAATTTATTATTGTAATCAGAAATTTTAGTTATTCCATAATATTATAAAATAAAATTATAAATTATATTTTATAATAACTAAAAAAAAGTATTTTGCTTATATATTAGAAATAGTTTTAATATAATTTTTTTAATTAAGTAATACTTTTAATTAGAAATAGTTTATTTTTATCTTGCTTATAAGTTTCAATATAATTTTTTTAATTAAGTAATACTTTAATATAACTTTATATTCTTTAAATTATTTAAACTTATTTTCTTTATAATTTCACTTTATTTTGTTTATATAATTAAATTAAATTGCTTTATAAATTATTTTAAATCTTCTTTCACAAGTGATCCAATATTGATAAAGTTTTCAAAAGAGATTCATTTAAAAGATTTAATTTTTGAGCATTTTTTTTATTAGATTATCAATATTATTATTTTTCTAGATTGTTCAATTTATAAAATTAAAAGCAATAATATAAATAATTATTGCAAAACTCATTTGCTTGATAATAAATATATTAATATAATATAAAAACTCTTAAATTAATAATATATTTTAATTTTAAAATGTTATTACTTAATATAGAGACAAAATTTCAAAATCTGACTGGTAACTTTGCTTTTTATAACAAGTTCTACAAAATTATCAGTTAGATTTTGAAAATTTTGTCTTTATATTGAATAATAATGTTTAAATTGAAATAGATTGGTAATTTAAGAGTTTCTATATTATATAATTATAAGTATTTGAAATAAATATATTAAATTTCATCTTTTGAGTTTACTTTATAAAAATATTTTTATATGTTGTATTTTATATAATTGTTATTGTTAATTAAATCAATTTATATATTAGTATTAATATTAATATTAATG
This sequence comes from Ambispora gerdemannii, assembly GCA_910591945.1. NCBI lineage: Eukaryota > Fungi > Glomeromycota > Glomeromycetes > Archaeosporales > Ambisporaceae > Ambispora > Ambispora gerdemannii. The sequence goes on along the minus strand of CAJVPL010000748.1, from coordinate 957 downwards.
TCAAGAACTAGTTTTAAAATATAGTAATAATAAATTTGCTATTATCATTATTTAATAAATATATGCTATTACCATTTTTAACAAAAATTTCATAATTTAATAATTTTTATGATGTTATAAATTATGGTATACCATAATTTTACCTAATAATATTCATATTTATTTTATACTTTTTGATGTTATACAATCAAGTTTTGTATTACACAGTCAAATTTGATAGTATATATATACAATCATATTTTCATAAATATTTCTTCTCTTTTGATTGATAATTAAATTAATTATTAACGAATTACACTTTTTTATATATACTTTAACATTTATTTTTACTTTCTTCTATTTTTTACTTTTTGTATTTTTGTTTTCTTATTGCTATTGGTGTATTTTATCTTCAACAAAAATATTCTCAATTCAAATTTTATTATCTTTAATTAGTTATATTTTATTTTTCATTTGTATCTTTATTCTCATTACTATTTTTATCTTTAATATTGTTATTCCTTATGATTTATCTTGTATTATTCGATTTTTCTTTAGAATTTTTCTTTTTACTGTATGTACACTAATGATACCTGACGAAACTATCTTCATGATGACGAAACATTTCGTCACGTCATTCGTCAGACGAAACCCCTGACGATTGACGAAACCTGTGACGAGTGACGAAACTAGTGACGATTGACGAAACAAGTAACGAAACCTTCTGACCAATCAAAATAATAGCTTAATCACATGATGATTGATGAAACGTGTGACGAAACCTTCTGATCAATCAAAATAATAGCTAAAATCACATGTACAAATATACGTATTTCGAATTTTAAAAGAATGTTACATCACGATCATGAGGAATCTAGTATATGTGTTTGATTGGCTGAAAGTCATAAACGATCAAAATTATGCTGAATTTTGGCTAGCATTACAAAAAGTGTATAATTTTAAATATATATCTGGTAA
>CAJVPL010000747.1:0-20593 GCA_910591945.1 Ambispora gerdemannii | reverse complement strand
TGTTTTTAATATTATATTTGTATTTTGAAGAAAATGTATAAATATGAGTTGTAGTTGAGCTCTAACTCAACATGTCAGAACTTGAAAATAAATAACATAATAAACAAATACCTTTTAATACTTAAAATAATTCGCATTACCCTCTTAAAAGTACACTTCAAATCTTGTGAACAAGTAGCTTTGAGACCATATTGAGCTGATTAAAATATTGATATTGAATTATTGAATTGATATTTTGTTATAGACTAGTCTTTTGATATTTTTGTTATAAATTGAATTATTTGGAATTCCTTAACTAAAGATAACATAATCTTTTTCTTGTGAGAAGAATGAAGTGAAAGAGTCTTCATTACTTTTGTTATTTTTATTATTGTTATTAATTAGTTAAACTATTAGTCACTTTAATTAAATAATTCGTAAATTTATTAGTTAGTATGATTATTTAGAACACTATACCTAATTAAAACACTATTATTTTATTCTTTTCCCCTCTCAAACTATAACAATTTCAGTAGAAATTGACATAGAACTTAGATATTATTTTTATATTTCTCTTATATTTGTTTAATTATCTCTTCCAACCCTTGTTTGCATTTATTAGCTAATTACCCTATTAGTAAAAAATATGTAACAATATTTTTCTCTGAGCTTAAGTAAAATATTAATATAAATAATTACATATTTTCAATTTTAATCATTCTTTTATAACAATATTATTTTTAATTTAATATCAAAAATATTTGTATAAAGATAGAATTTTTGGGTAAAGTTAGAAAATATTAATATTAGAATCAAAATGAGTCTTTTTTTAGTTTCTTAAAAATTTCTTTTTGTTTTCTTATTTATATAAATCTAATATTAAACTCTAAAAAGTCTGATTTAGAATATTAAGATTGATAATAGATATTGTTTAAACTTAATAAAAAGTTTTTATTAATTTATTAGTATCAATCTCTTTGAAAATTTTGATTATTTTAATAATATTATTATATATTCTATCTGTATTTATATGAATTTACTTTTTAATATCTGATTTGAATTTTTTTTATAGATATATATCTTGTAATCTGCTGAATAATGATCATTAGAATTGATTTTCTTTATAAGTTAAATGAACTAATTGATATATTCTTTCATAGTTTCATCTTATCTTAGAATTTTCAGTTTCTCTTGCTAATGCTTTACCTTCTTATTTATTCAGATCTTTAAAATAAATTGATATTTAAATCATATTTATTATTTTGTTGATTTATCCAATTATTTAATTGAAAATTATTATTAGTATTTCTCTGATCAAACAAATAATAGCAATTCCTTTAAGATATTCTCTTATAATTTGAATTTTTTTATTAGTAATTTTATTAACTCAAATAGTAATTTTGAAATCCTGAAGTTACTTGGCTGAATTTTAATTTTCACTTTAGAACTTTTTAATTGAAATGAGAATTTTTTTGGTTATCAGGTCAATTCAATATTTATAACATTAGTGAGTTTAGCCAAAACTTGAACAAGTTTGTTTATATATTCTGTTATTTCATTATTTTCTTCATTTTTTAATTATTGATTTTTAATTTTGTCTATTTTAGAACTTTCATTATGGAATACAATTTGCTTATAATTGTTTTTACTATTGGTTTTCATGCTTGATTTCATTCTATAAGTGATTTGTTGAAATAATGTATAGTCAAGAAAATAATAATCTATAATGATGTGAATTTGAATTTTACAGAGAGAGCACTAAGAATATTATGAATGGATCATAATTAGGTATAATTGATAATTTTACCTGTCACAATAATGATTAATTAGGTGATATTTATTTGTTTTTAGTTTCTGTACTGATATCTATAAATATTATTCAGTATGATGGTAGAGAAAAGAATTTGAATGGATCAGTTTTTAGATAAGGTAATTTTGGATTTTATGTTTTATGTGACAGTTTATCAATAATATTCTTTCTATTAACTTCAAATCATTGCTTTTTCTAGCTAAAAGTCTTAAACTGTTCAATCACAAAGTGCTTTTCCAATCAATCAATCAATCATTTAACAATATCAATGCCTTTTCTGGACTAAAAGACCTAATCACAATCAATTACAACAATTTTACAGTATAATTTTACTTGGAAAAGAATTGTACACAATTTAATTCTGTATCTTTATTAACATTTGCGAGGACTATATATACATCTTTTTGATTACATTATGAAGTATTGTTTCAGAACTTGTTGCATAATGCACTCTATTATTTAAGAGAGAATTTAAGATAGAAAAAGAAATAGAAAACAAGAGCAAGATCAAAAGCGAAAATAAAAGCGAGATCAAAAGCGAAGTTAAGATAGAAAACAAAAGCGAAATTAGAATAGATAAGTCTGCTTTGTTGCCTATTGAGTGTGTAAATCTTTTTATTACTTGCAAACACTAGTTTCAAAATTACCTCGCGATTGTCAAACCAAAGCGATCAATATTTGAATAGTGTTTTTTCAATAATTCATGTTTTTCAAAGAATAAGAAATTATTTATCGTTATTACGAGGCACCCAAACATGTAGGATTAAATGCAGCCTCCTCTCGCTGTACTTTATACTATATAAAAACAACCGCACGAACTTCACTGGATTGATCTAAAAATATGTATCATACAATAAAGAATTCTTCTATAAAAAACATTTTTTTCTTATGTGTAGATTTGCTGAATATGTTTATTAGTTTCTCCTACATGCGTATATATAAGAAAAAAGATTATGAATTTAAATATTAAAACCAAATATAATCAAACCTCGATATAACGAAACCTAGATACATAGCGAAAGAAAAAGACCTTTTGTTTTAAAATTACTTCTATATAACGAAGTCTCATATGGAAACTTGATACAACGAAAAAAATTTCCAGCTCAAGAAGTTCGTTACATCGAGGTTTGACTGTAATCTAAAATTTCTCGAATCCAAAGTTCATGACTCATTATCGTTATTTTCTTGAGTAGAATGCTATTATTTAATTATTTTTCTTGAGTTTTTGAATTGATGAAAAGATGTAGAGTGTTTTTGAAACTAAAGTGTTGCAATTTTCACTTCTAATAAATGTCAAGCAAATAGAAAATAATAAACAAATGGATTGCACGTAGCTTTAAAGACATCTTGTGTTTAATTCCAAAAAACAAGAAAGCAACTTATTGTGTTTGGATTTTCTTAACACTGTTTGAATGATTTTAGAAATAAATATAATTCATCCTTCTTGAAATAGTGATTTAGTCTATTTCGAAAAAAGCGACAGTGAATTACTTCATTAAACTCCATTTAGTAGATATTTTGGTTCCTCAACATCCTTTTTTTTTTTCATGATCTACTTTTGGTTACTTCGGGATCAGGGTCGGGGGATTTTTACTGTCGCAATATAATGACTCAATGCTGTTGGATAAATACATTTAGACTTGAATTGAACAACACAAATTTCATTTTGAGAAAAAAATTCTTTTGCAATACTTGGTCTTCGACCTTCCTTATGCCATATACGAACTAAAGGTCGTTTCATTCGTAAACTCCAATTATCATTCATATACGCTTGTCCTATGCTTTTTGTGATTCAATATGTTTGGTGGTAAGCATGAGTGTTCCAACGGGCACAGAACCTTTATTGCCAAATAGCATGGTGTGAAATTGATATATTTTTTATTCCTTGAAGTTTCACAGCAAACTGACGACGAAAAACTTGCCCGATGGAACGCGATATACTTTATTCTGATGGCTCTTGCCACCAGTTATTTGAGCTTTTTAAAAATTACGCTCAATTAGTGCGAAGGAGAATGTTCGTTTTTGATGTATTTCTTTAACTAAATGAATTTCATGTAGAATAGTTTGTCATAAACCACCATTTTTTTCGAGACACAATGTATATTTTTAGATTTCACTTCTTCATATTTTGTCTCTCGTTGATAGTAAAAAGGTTATAGTGTATTTACATACTACATGCTGTGTCCAATATTATCTTAAATATAATTGTAGAAATTCTAAGAAATTTACGTAATAAAGAATATGAATGTTTGTCACTAGTGTCCTGATCCACCTTCTTTATACCTCAAGAATAAATAATAAATGCTGTGTGCTAGCATTAAGCAAAACATATCCTTAGCCCACAATGAGTGGATAAAACAATTTCACAATCTGGCCATAAGCCTCGTCATCTTCATTCTCTATACCTAAATGAAAGAATCTTATAGCTTTATGAACATCCTTTGTAGTGGCACGACCGCATGAATAATATCTCCCAGTTTCGGTATAAGCACCACCAAATTGACATCTAGTCGCTTTCAAAGTTAAATAAAATGCTTTCGTAATATCTTGATCAACTCCGATTCCACTTCGGTAACATTTTGCTAGGTAAAGAGCAGCGGGAAAACAACCCATATCTAAAGATTTTTGATAATACTGGACGGCTGATTTGTAGTTTTGTTTTGTGCCGACTCCTTGCTCATAGCATGCGGCCATATACCAATATCCACCGGCAAAATCGGATTTCGCCGATTTAGAGTACCAATAGAATGCCTCAAATTCATCTTGAGTTGTCCCAATTCCAATCTCATAACAGCATCCAAGCTGTATCGCAGCAAAACTATCACCTTTTTGTGCAATCTCCTTCAGCATCTTGAATGCTTTTTTCCCACTTTTCTCGGCTCCCAATCCGTTGTAATAGAGAAGCGCGAGCAAGCAAGCGACGTCAGCATTTTCCGGCTCTACCCCATGTTTATCAAGTAGCAACTCAAATAAATATTTTGGCGCTATTTTATGAGTTGCCAGCCAATTTTCGATATCTTTGGCCAATTTTGTATCTTTTACCCATTTGGCATTGCCGTCTTTGAAAATTTTCATTATTGGATTTAGTATTGAGAAATCATGAGTGTCGTGATCATCTTCGGATTCGTAGCTTGGTCGAATATTGCAGGCAACATTGTCGAAATCGAAAGTTGTGGTTATTTTTGACATGGCCACTCAAATTATTTATTTAGTTACTGTTACGTATGTACATGTACATGTACATGTACTTGGTTAACGTTAAGATCGAATTTGTTGTTTAAATAATTTGTACGACAAATAGCGTCTGTATGTGCGCCATAAGATACATACCGAACGTAATCAACAAGTGGGCGATCAAAAGTACAGTAATTGCATTGTTTTAAAGTGTTGTAGCTTAACGTTAACGTCAATTAGGAAAATTTTAATCCACAAATATCGATATGATCAAAAAAGGCCTAATCTAGCATATGTGTGGATTAAATTTTGAATTTACTTCCTAAGTTATAAAAACTTTAAAAATGCAATTTACTGTATCGGTATTGTTTAAAATTTATTTGAAAATTAATCTGCGCGCCCGCATACTTTCAAAACAATCTATCTGCGCAAGCATTTCTCATTATGCGCATCGCAGATAAAATATTCATCCTTTAATATTAAAAATCATAATGAGAAGTATTGATATTATATCATGCGCAGATTGCGCAGGCCAATTTTAAACACCCAATCATTCTACATGTATTTAGCTATTTATGATGACCGTATTTTGGTGTATATTTTTGTGATTGCAATAGAAAAATCATTCATTGAAAATCTATAACGATAATCAATATTTAAACTTTTCTTCCCATTATATCCCTGTAAAAAAAATAATCAGGCAAAAATACAATTTTTTTTTTAGTTTCTGATTAAAAACCGGGGGGGGGGACGCGATATCTCGTGATACACAGGTTCAATCCAGACGAAAAACACACCATTCGATTCGCCCAGTCTTGGCGAATCGAATTGTGGTATTTTTTCGTCTGGATTGAACCTGTGTATCACGAGATATCGCGTCCAAAAGTTACAAAATTCCCGTTCTTGATTCACCATGATCTGCAATAATTTTAAAATGTAAAATTCCTTGACAACCAAAAATAAATAAATCAAATGCTTATTTTTGAAAAATAGCTTATATCTCGAAATTTTACTTATGAAACTGTCTTTTGTGTTCTAACAAAAAAAAAATGTTTGCGAAATTTTACTATAAATTTTATTTGCCAAAGAACTCTAATCCAGATACAGATACCAAAACTTATCATATTGTTTATGTCATATGTGACTTTTCTCAGTTCTTAATCCAGTACTTAGAACAGCAATAAAAGCATTTAGTTCATTAGGGATATAACCCAGATTTGCCATTTGTATTTCTGAAAATATATAAATAGAAATACCATCTAAATTTTAACTCAACATGTTATAACTGAAAATAAAATTTTTTATTAAATAATATTTTCACTTTCAATTTTATATTTAAAGCTTGTATACAAGTAACTTTGAATCTACAAAATGCTATTATTGAAATTGATTATTAAATTTTTAATTTTTAATTTGGAAATAAGTATTTTGTTTTTGACTAGTTATTTAATATTTTATAACTTGATAATTCATTTGGTTAAAAATTTGATTACTTAATTATATTTTTGAATTTAACTGCTTAAAAATGAAAAAAACTTTAATCACTTAATATTTTATTATTATTAATTATATTTTCTTACTCTAAAATATTTTATATTAATATAGAGAATTAATATCTCAAATTTCTTTTATTATTTTATAATATTTCTTTTTTATTTTTATTCTCTTAGAATTTTTTTATACTTTTATTTTTTTTAAATTATTATAATTTCAATAGAAATTAATATATAATTTAGATATTTCATTATTTAATACTTTATTTATTTGTTTAATTTTCTCTTTTTAACTCTTATTTAAGTTTATAAGTTATTTTATTTGTTTTAAAATTTATATAACAAATAAGTTAAGTAAACTAATACTCTTTATAAAAAGAAAATAATATTATAAAAATTATAAATAAAATTATTTTTGTTAATTTTTTTATTTTGATTATTTTTGAAAATTTTTTTTAAAATTTGTGATTTATTTATAAATTAAAAAAATTATTATTATTATTATTATATTTTACTAATTATTTATTATTCCAAATAAAAATTATTTATTTTATCTAATTATTTATAAAAATAATTAGAAAAGAAGATAAATATATAAATAAAATATATATAATAAATTATTTTATAATTATTACTCTTAAAAAATCAAAATTAAATAATTATAAAAGAATAAAATTATAAAAAAGCAAAATAAAGCAATTATAAAATAATATTATATTTATTACTTAATATAATTTAATAATTTAATTAATCAAATTAAATATTTTAATTAATTAAATTATTAAATTATTATTAGAAAAGCAAAATAAAAATTTTGAGATATTATATTTGTTTTAATTATATTGTACTAATTAAATATAATAAAATTATAAATAAATTAATAATATAATTTGTTTTATTTTAAAAATATTAATATTATTAATTAATAATAAATATAATAATTAATTATTAATTAATTATTATTATTTTAATAGAAATATATATTTTTCTATTTCCAAATAAGATATTATAATTAATTAAAATATTTAATTATATATTATCTAAAATTTAGTTTTATTTTTATTTTCTAAAATATTATTTAATATATATTATTGTTCTTATTATTTATTATTAATATAAATTTAAAAAATATTATAATTTTTGATTTATTTAGTTATATTATAATAAATATTTAAAAATTATAAATATAATTCTATATGAAGTTATAACCAAAATAAATAAATTAATTAATATTTATAAATATTTAAAATATTAAATAAAATTTAATAAATATAAAAATAAAAATGGTTTAGTTTTCTTTAAATGATCTTTTAATTTCTAATAAATATTATAAATTATACTTATAAATAAAATTGGAATCCAAATTCAAAGCTACAAATTAATATACTATATATTAATTTCAAATCAAATGCAAACTCATACAATAATTTAGTTCAAGTTTAATTCAAACTTCAAATCTTTCTTAAATTCAAATCAATTCAAATTTCAAATCTTTTTTAAACTCAAGCCAAAGATCATTTCAATTTTAGTTCAAATTTCAAACCAGACTCAAATCCAAAAATTTGGTTTAGTTCAGTTTATGGGAATACTAATAGAATTTAGCTAATTAAATTACAATTTCATTATAAATTTACAAATTCAATCTGATCAAATTATATTTATCAAAACAAAAAATTTAAATTTTTGACAGAATGCTTTAGTTTAAACAATTATCTTGATATTTAAATATGTAGGTAAAGCACAGTTTGGCTTGTTGAATCATTCTAACTACAAGAAACACTTTGTTTAAGATTGGAGCAATTCTAAGAAATATAGCAATTCATCAAAAAACAAAGACTTTATATATATGCTTGATTTATACAATATGTAAATTTAAAAATGGCAATATATTTATTGCATATGCGTTATAGCGCCATAGTCCCCATTTACCAAGAGTATAGGTTAGGTGACGGATCCTAAAATTTTTAAGGTTATGTTTCCAGTCCCTACCGCTACTACCATTAAATCTGGGTCTATTGCGCTATTTTAACGCTAGCAAATTAATTATTCTAGATTAAATGCACATGTCATAAAATATATGTAATTAAACAAGTAGAATTTTTTATTTAACAATTACATATGGCCGAAGTCATGTCTGGTAACAAATCTTAGAACATGTCCCAGGACATATATAAAACTTCCTGATAAGTCTATGCTTTCGACATTGCACTTTCAGGTGTCTGACTTATCTGACTAGAATTGTTAGACTCAATAGTCTCTATAGTCTCTGCCGCTTCGAGTGGTAATCTATCATCATTCTTAATATCCTCATGATTAGATTTCTCATTTTCTCCTTGCGATAGGCGATTTCGCCAATTAATATGAAATAAAAAGTACCAACATATCGCGCTGATCGCTATTACAATCAGGCTTGTGGTATAAGGAAGATAGTATGCGTAAGAGGGCTCTCCATCATCATTGCCGTAACCACATGAATTGTTCAAAGTAACATTGACTTTTGGCAACTTAATATCCAAAGTCGTTTCATCATCATTGACAAACGATCCGAATATTATAAATAAAGCAAAACAAATGAACAAAATTGGGAAGATTCGGAATACTTTGAAAGGACGTCGTAGATCAGGTTGTCGTTTTCTCAAAACCTAAAAACAAATTCAATTTTAAGAGAAGAGTCTGCCAAATGCAAAAAATCAAACTATCAATGAAACATAATGCAAACCAATAATCCCAACGCACTAAGACCGAAAAAAACCCACGAAGTATACTCTGAAATTACGACGAGAAATTGGAACGGATCATCATAAGGACAAAAAAGTATAATCACTGAACACCATACTGACTGAGCGATCTGAAAAAAACCCAGTTAATAGACTATATAAACCTTTTCATCGATAAATGATATGTATTTACCAATGCATTGATCGGAGTATCAGTCTTACTATTCCATTTAGTAAGCCATGGTGAAAATATTGGGATATAATTCGCCTTAGCTGCAGCCACAATTACTCTTGACCCACTCCACATCATCGCTGCTAAAGCCCCAAATGCTGATAAACACACAAAAAACGATAGTGCACGAGCAAGCTTCAAGCCGCCAACATTCAATGCGAATTGTCCAGCAATGATTTCAGATGGATCCGATCCTCCTGTTACTTGGGTTAATGGCACGTTAGTGTATGCAATATTTGCCAATAGATCTACGTAAATAAACAGATACTTTTATTTAATAAGATGGCCAAAGATAAATAATAAGACACGAAAAATAATAATCATGGCCTACATAAAATGGTAACAATTCCAACACTAATGGTATTTGACACCAACAATTTCTTTTGTGGATCAACAAATTCATCCAAAGTATCTGTAACAGTAATAAACACATTGACGTGACGTGAATAAAAGATTTTAACTTTTCACTGATTGAAAAATAAACTTTCATTTTAATACTCACAATTTAAATTATTCCAACCATTATATGCAAATAAAATAGGAATAAGCCCTCCGGTCAAAGAACGCGCACCAATCCCAACATTAGGAAACAAATTTTTCCAATTTGACGGATCCGTCGAGCTTGATTCGGAAATAGATCTTTTAATTGCCGCTAATCCCACACCCGAGATCACCAAGAGAGTCGTCATTTTGATAGTTGTTAACGTTTGATTTATGCGATTTGCCCATTTGTTGGATATTATATGGTATATTGTAATTATCCAAACTACCAATAAGGAAATTAGCCGGAGTCGCCTGATTCCCGAACATAGAACTTGTCTGGTTAAATAATAACGGATACGCATCTTGAAAATATTTTCAAATCTTACCAAAAATCATAATTAGCCAAATATTTTTTTGGATGAAGTTCATCGGAATTTTCACATTCTCCTTTGGCCGTAGCCATATATACAAAATACTGAGCTACCACGTTAGCGTCCGCTGAAATCGCACCAGGACGTATCGCGCTAAATTAAGATTGAGTGTTAAAGATAGGAATTCAAAAGATAAAAAGACATTAAGTAGAAATTTACACAATCATCGTGAAACTAAACATATAACTCAAAAGTGCACGGGGACGAGGAAATGCTGTTTTCAAATATATAGTTTCTCCACCTCCATCCGAAAGTGAACTTCCCAACTATTATTCAGTTTAACCAGAACAAATAATCATTATTTATTTCTATTATGAATAAAACGAATTCATTTATATAAATGTGAAAAACAAGAAACAAACCTCAACATAAGATAGTGATCCACAGAGCGCGACTATTCCACCTATCAGCCATAAAATCAATGCTATTCCGGGAGATTGCACTTTATGCAATACTAATCCAGGACTGGAAAATATTCCGGCTCCTACCATATTATTGCAATTATTTCCAATACCCGCAAAAACACCCAATATCTTGGTTCTTCTTTCTTCGTCACTAAATTGACTATCAGAGTCGATACTATTTCTTCTATACGACATTATTTTTATTTCATTAAAATTTTTTATGATAATTTATTGAAATCTGTGATGTTGATTTTTGCAAAATACAAATGGAATTCAAATTCAAAACAGCAAAGCTTGTAGCACAGCATAAATTGCACATACTTGAAAGGATGCAATGCAACCCTTGCGAAAGGAGTTATTATTTAGTTGCATTGTGTACATTGAGATTTGCTAGTCTTGGCATTTCGTATCGTTATGTGAAACGATATAAATAGCTTCGTCACGTTTATCTACCGGTGATATACATGTAATTAAAGTAGCAGGAACAATGAAGTAAAAATACTAAATGTATAAATGTAACTTTGTGTCGTCTTTTTGAATGACTATTGAATTTCATACATGTATATGTAAGGTCTAGAAAATCTGTCGTAACTTTGAATGACTATTGTCATACATGTATATGTAAGGTCTAGAAAATCTGTCGTATATATTAAATAGTTTTTCCGAAATAAGGCCTCAATAAGCAAGATTATCAGTATCGATATTCCATGAGAGAATTATGACCAGCATTGCAAAACTAAAAACGTAAGATTAATCGATATCTCAGCAATCATAGTTTATTTAACATATAAAAACTAGAACAACATAAAGACAATTTACCGAATTCTCATTAACAATAAAATGCCCACCATTAACAGAAATCCAATATTCGTTATCTAGATGCTAATAAATCAATTTCCTGGACAAATTAGTTTTCGAAAAACACTCGATATTTTTTCGTAGACTAGTTCTGTGAAAAGCGCATTTCTCATTTGTGGTGACTGAACGTCCCGTCCATATAGAAGGATAAAGGATGTATAATTCTAATGTGCACAAAAAATTATAATTAATTTAATTAGAATGAATCGAAATAGAAAATTAAATATGTTTTTTTTGCTCATGATAGTTTCCACATAATGAATCGTAATTTAAGATCCAACTTTTGCCCATAAAAAATCGTGATTTCAATCTCTCTAAATGCATGCCATGTCTGATTATTCATAGATCCCAGCGAATTTCATTTAAGCAGAGTTGACTGCACGGTCAAAACTCAATATAACGAAACTTGGTATAACAAAAACAACCCAAGAAATTTATAATAAATCTTCAGTACAATCAAAACTCGATATACCGATATTCGTTATAACGATTCCTAGTTAAAATTTTGATACCGTCGTATCTTCATATAATCACACCCTCGGGACCAGAAAAAAGAATTTAAAGAGGTTGTGATTGTATGGAGGTCAAATTTCCTATGCTTTATAATAGTTGGGATCAGGAAAAGGTGATTGTAAAAAGGGTGTGACTGTATACGTAGAGGTATTGCTGTATTACTGTATAAAAATGTCAAACCAAAAACACTTAAATATTTACAGAATTTTTGCTAATAATCGTTATGTCAAATTTTGACTGTAATTCTATTCTCATAATATTTGACTCACACACCACCTGATAAACAAAATGCTGTGATTTTATCTTTGTAATATGGTGCTGGAAATCATAACTCAATTTTCTGGTGGCGATCCAATGTCACGTTTTTTGTAATCGACCCATAAATAACGATATTTTAATCACGTGTTATCCCGCGAAACAATTTTATTTATTACATGATTTGCGCTAGCATTAATATAGTGCCAGTCTGAATTATAATAAAATTAATAGATGTTCACGTGATTTGTTTCAAATTTGGAAGCTTAAACACCTATAACTTTTTATCTAGTAACTTTTTTGAAAATTTGACCGGTAGTTTAATAGAACTTATCTTAAAGAATAAATTTAATGGTATAATTTTTCCAAATTCCATTTTTTGTAAAGTGTTGAAAGATTTTAAAAGTAATTCACTTTATTGTCGAGTTATGACTTCCGTACCATATCCACGACAAAGAATGAATATCTTATGCTGTAAATTTTGAACTAAGAAAAGAATCACGGAATTTATATTTTTCGTATTCAATAATAGCATCTAAAATTTGGGTTGTCAAGATAAATATTGATTCCTTAAAAGTACTCTTCGTACATGTACGTATGTTGTTTGGTGGTTATCTTTTTGAACGCTTCATTTCCCATTATCCGATCACTGCTATTTGAGAAAATTCAGTACATAGCTTTAATCTGGAGTGATTATTAAAATGTAAAGTTATCGTTATATATACATGTACTTGAATGATATACAGCTGATTCGCATTTAGTTTTGATTGATGCAGGAATTAAGTTAACAATTAAAAAGTTTATTAAATTTGCAATCTTTAAAAAAATCACTAACGCTAACAAATATTCACATGATAACATTCTTTTTAATCCTCAATCTATATCTTGCACGAATTTCCAAGAGTATCTAAACTACACAGAATTTCAAATAATTCATTGTGTTGTGTCATGATTTTTTGGGCAATAAAATTTGTGCAATCCTGTTTTGAGAATTTATACGTGGTTGTGTAACATACATACCCGAAAAAGCGAATGAATTCGTGCAAATAAATATTTGATGATTTGTGCAATTTCCTTCTTGTATCGTTATTATTATTTCCAAGTTTAATTGTACATGTATATGATTATTATATTTCAAATAAGTTTTTCGATTGATAAATGGATTTTATGTTGTATTATGCATGTATACATTTTAATAGGTTGAAATAAATAAAATAATCAATCAATCATTCAAAAGTAAACACATCATTTTCAAGAGTCCAAATAATTCCAAATATCACTCACTCTCCTATAGCAAAAAAGGATGAATCGTAGTTTTTCTCTTACCGACGACCTACGAACCATCCTGAATAACCCATCCTACGGTGACTTTGTCATCAAATGCTCAGATTCGGACGAAGAAGGAGGTGAAGTTTTACATTGCACCCGTGCAATCTTGGCAGCACGCAGCGAATTTTTTGACAGTCTATTTCAAGTTGGGATGCTGGAGGAAATTAATTCGGAAATCAGTTTTCCGGAAATAGCAACCACAACGATGAAACTTGTGCTCGAGTTTATCTACGCGGGAGATTTCAAGGACAATAGATTATTAATGGAAAATCTGGTCGATGTGTTTCATGCGGCAAATTACCTCCAATTACCAGCTCTCGAGTTGATCACATCTTCGATAGTGGAAAATTTAAACCCGGAGGAAGACTTCGGATTATTAATCGATATTTTTGAAGCTGTTACATCGAAATTTAGTCACCTAGATGAAAATGATATTTCGATTTACAGGATTATTTGTGATAAAATCGCGGAAATTCCGTTTGAATGGATTCCTTATGATAAAATGACAGATAAAATGCTCAATGTAATTTTATTGAAGCTTCAAAACAAGCAGAAAAATTATTTAAATTCAGAATACAGCATTCTCCGATATATAATATTGTGGGGTGCCAAAAAAATCTCGGCTCGTATATTTACAAGTTATGAAAAATTCCTACCAAGTCATGAAGCGGTTGAAAAAAATAAGAATAAGCCTCATGAACTTAAAATTGATCCTGATATACCGAGACGTTTGTCGGAGCAAATCGATCAATTTCTTCCACTCGTTGATTTAGAATTAATTCCACACGAAAGCTTGAATTCATTTATCCAACCGTTAAATCTAATTTCACAAAAGCAGTTAACTGAAGCGTATCAATTTCACCTTATCTCTGACCTTCAGAACACGGATAATTTTGAATGGGACAAAAAGACAAGTGGTAGGAATCTAATTTTCTACCACAGACAAACGATTGTGAAGGCTCCAATAAATCTTTTGGAGTGCGAAATAGCACGCTCTTCGAAAATCTTTTTTGATGATAGAACTTATTTTTGGACAATTTGGATATTAAGAGTAGGCGAATACACATCGATTGGAATTGGTCAGTTTGGTGAAGACTCGAATGAATGGTTGATGGATATGGATGGTTACTACCTGGAAGAAGATGCAATAAAACAGTCTGAAGTAAGTTTTAAGAATGGTGATCGCGTTGAGGTACGGTTAAACATGAAGGATCATACCTGTGGCTTCTCTATCAACGGTGGAGATGTGAAAATAGTTTTTCACAGGTTGCCAGAAGTATTATATCCGGCTGTATATCTGGGTAAAGGCGCAAAATGCGCATTATTGAACTTTAAATATTAGATAAATATTTATGAATTATTGCCCATTAAGTATCGCTCCCATCAAGTTTAGATATAATTATGTCTACGTAATAAAAGAAATTTAATATAATTCGATTTCAAATTTTAATGCAACTATAGTAAATATCATCAAAACTTTGCTTCTCTTTGGAAAGAACAAACGGAAATATTGAGATTCTATTTATTATATGTTTATATTAGTTACCTCCCGCGATGCCAGAGACATCATCAAGTGTCACACCTGCGCCGTTAATATTGGCGGTTGAGTGGGAGATAAAATCAAATAAATCCTCATATAACTATTTTTCATAAAAAATCAGGTCGCGCCCTTTGCTAATAAAAAAAATATATATGTATCCAAGACTAATAAAAGCATATCAAATTTCAATACTTATATTCTTATTATGTGAAAAACAGTGAAATTAAATGGGCAAAAGAGAACGCTTTTGCCTAAATTTGTTTGCTCCAATCAATAACGAGGAAATGTGCCCAAGATCAAACCGGTAATCCTTGATAACTTATTAGAAACGCAAATACCATCGCCATCCTTTCTTTTGGTAATTATGAAGATAAATATTTCTGATCTAATAAAAATGAACGATTCAATCTTTGCGGTGAATGAAATGCTAAATGACCAACAAAAGTTTTTTTATGTTAGACAGTTCAGAATATCAAATGAAACTTGATAGAAAAAATTTCGGAAATATCAGCAAAAGTTCGAAAGAACTTTTTGTGCTGATTTTGGACTTACCAAACCAGCAGATATAGAAAATTCTGATCAAAAAATTTGCGGAGTACTTCCTTATATGAGTCCAGAGGTACTAAATGGAAAACCATACACAAAAGCAGATATTTATAGTTTGGGGATGATTACGTACGAGATTGTCACAGGTGAACGACCATTTGGTGAGCGGAGTCATAGTAATGCTCTCGTATTAGACATCTATAATGGAGTACGACCTACGATACCAAATAATGTTCCTAAATTATTCAAGTTTATTATTGAAAATGTTGGGATCCTATTCCAGAAAACAGACCAACTGCTGAAGTACTTTTCAAATTTATCTACTCTTTCTACGGATATAATAGAGAACCGAATACTTTGCATTTTCAGTACTACAGCTCTTTAAAACACGTGAAATTAAAGAGTATCTTAAACTAGGAAAGCAGACATTATATGAACTTAAATATTGTTTTAAGCCAGAAAGAAGTATATAGAGTTAAGGAGTGTTTCAAACTAGAAAAGCAGTAATTAGAGAAACTTGATAAGGAGATGGAATGACAAAAGAGCATTCCTACGAATACGAGCAAGGAACAACAAATCCACTCAAACGCAGTTTACACCAGTCGAATGTTTACTTCAAAATTAATTTCAATTCCAACTGACACAGGTACTTTTTATTTCTAAATATAAATCATATCGATCTGATCGTTTCACGTTAATTAAAATTTATATCGAATGTTTAGGGTTGTCAAGTGTCAGTTTGTTTGTTCCAAGCGATTTCGATTTGAGTATACCACACGAAACCAAAGAGAACGAAGAGATGTCGAATAACTTGCAAGAAAAACTACAGATTCAAGATGAAACACTTCCAACAAAAGAAGGCAATATCAAAAGAAAAATACTGTGCTGTATTGGAAGAAAATAGCAATTACTTTATTTTATACTTGGATTATCTTTTATCGTTATATTGTTAATAAAAATAGTTTTTTCTATGAAAACTACTTACATACTAAATCAGAGAATTTGCCATTGAGATACAAGCTTCTGAATGTTGAAATTTCAATCAGTAAATTAATTTAACTATTTTTTTGCGTATCTGTAATGTTGACATTCAGAAGCTTATATCTCAATAGTCAACGCTCTGATTTGGCTGAAAATTGGCATGTATGTAGTTTCATAGGAGAGAATAATTTTTTTATTAATAGGCTATGTGTTTCCGCAGCCTCTAAATCAGCCATTAAACTAGTTTGCAATAATTCAGTAATTTGCTTAGCGTTGATTAGTTTACTATGCATACAACTTGGTAAGGAGTATTTTGGGAATTTTCGGGATTTGCCTTAAAAACAAAATATTTAATATCAAGATTTCATTAATTAAAAATACATGCAATTTTCCTGAAATGGCAATAAAGTATTTTATATTAAACTTCGTTAGGTTATTAGCTTTAAATCGGATATAGAAACCAGGGACATTAAATCGATATTAGAGGTGCTAGAATTTTTTTTCGTAAAACTTTTCGTGATACAGAACTTTTGAGCGTCACTGCATACCGATTTGTAGCCAGAAACCAGAGCTACAACTTTATATTTTATATCAATTTATAGTTCTTATTTCTAACTTAAATTGTAGTTTACTTTAAAATAGAAAACATAAAATGAATTTAAGTAAAGTTGCAGTCCGAAATAAAAGCTATATACAGTGCTCGTCAGAAGTAACGGACCCCCATAACTTTCCATAGATCATGTGTAATATTCTGAAATTTTCCGAGCACAAAGAACATTACAAATGCTGATCATGATACCTTTTATTTCTATATCGGGTATTTCATAAACTTTCATGCCCAAATACAATAATCGATCACTTTAGGACATAATATCTCGACGTCCAGAGATCCGATTTGAGCAAAAATACTACCATTCGATTTGTCTAATCTAGAAAAATCAAATGGTAGTATTTTTGCTCAAATCGGATCTCTGGACGTCGAGATATTATGTCCTAAAGTGATCGATTATTGTATTTGGGCATGAAAGTTTATGAAATACCCGATATAGAAATAAAAGGTATCATGATCAGCATTTGTAATGTTCTTTGTGCTCGGAAAATTTCAGAATATTACACATGATCTATGGAAAGTTATGGGGGTTCGTTACTTCTGACGAGCACTGTATTAGTTCATATTACTCGTCAATATTTATGAAATTATACAGCATTTATGAGCAATATTTGTAAATGTAAAATGTTTTAGTTGTGTTTAAGTAAAGTTCTAAATCATAAAATGCAATTCTAAGTAAAATTGTAGCTCTGATTTCTGGCTACGAATCGGTATGACACTATATAACTCAAACTCGGCTAAAAGTTCAAATTCGAAATCAAACCGCTCTCGAATATAGGTCAAAGTCCGGTTCAGTTTGACCGGAACACTAACAGCAGAAATTACAAGAACTTGATGAGATGACATTCCTACAAATATAAACAAAAAATACACTAAAATGCAGTTTATGCCAGTAGAATCTTGATCACCAAATTAATTTCAATTCTAAATAATATAGGTGTTCACAAGAATAAGAAATATCTAGTGTCATACAAGAAAACTGCAAAAAGAATGTTGTTCTTTATTAAAATAAAATGATAACTACAGTGGGTCATCAAAAGTATCCGGCCATTTAAAAAGTACTAGATTTTAAACTTAAAACCAAGACTAGGAAGTAAGTATTTAAACTTTATTTTTTGGTATTATTTACAACTTTTAATATTTCGTATAATAGCAACAAGTTTACGATATTATTCAGGTGGAAGATCTTTTCATGCAACTTTAACGTATTTTTCGAGTTCTGGAAGACTTGACGAGCGGAAGTACGTCTACGAATAGCTTCTTTCATTTTGTGCCATAAGTTCCCTATGGGGTTCAGAACGGGACTTTGTGTAGGCCAAAATAGCGTCTTGATTCCATAAGTTTCACGACCGGCCGTAGCAACCTTTGACCTGTGTGGTGTTTTGTACCATATGTTGATGCCGTAATTCTTTAAGCCGAACATTTTTTTCTTAATGGGCGAAGGTTCTCTAACTTAGTAAAATTTCGCGTAATCGTGATGCTCCTTCTGTGTCACAATCACCGAAATTCTGTCCAGATCAGTATGTGTTGTGGCTAAAGATGCCATGTATTTTTGGCACCAACCTTTTTTAGAAGGAGGCCAATTATATGGTAAAAAGTTTTCCGCAATTACTTTCCAATGCGGACTGTAAGAAATAGTAGCAGTTTCTTAGGCTTATACGATACGTAAACCTTTTAATGCTTTAAAGACCATAGTATAAACACGTATAGAAAATACTCTACATACAGTGTGTTTGTAATTGAAATCACTTCAGGAGGGATTCGGCGATGCAATCGGGAAATCGATTTCCGGGTGCATGACACGTACATCAAAATAATCTTGATTGTTTCTTGTTGGTTGTTGGCTGTTGGCTGTTGGCTGTTGCTTGCTGCTTGCTGCTTGCTTTGGTGCTTTACATCTGTTTAGGAAGAACTCTGGAAAATTTTGATTATGAACTCAGATTGTGTTGTTTATTTGTAATTTTGTTTTTGCTGGCATAAACAAAAAAAGTATTCACTAAAAAAATTCCTCTTCTCATCTCATTACTACTTTTTAATGCAATTTTCCTTTTTACTTACTATGTACTTTCCACTACTCATTGCACTCTGACAAAATTCTTTCCTGCGTTTATTTAAAAATGCATAACAATGTACTAAGAAAAATGTGTTCTTTTCAAGAACTAAAAAATACAACATTAAAATGAGCTTTCTTGTATCATCAAATCAAAAACATTCTCTTCTTTTCAATATTAATTGGCCATTTGAAATCCCAATACACAAATTTGATGAATGGTAATCTTTAGTCTTGAATGTATGAATCAGATTTAATTATGGAATCCTCATTAATGGCAACTCATGGAGAATCTTTATGTACTATTTTACAGAAAGAAGAGATTCCTAGCAAAAATATAGAAAAACAAAAATTTGGCCAAGAGATCTGTAATTTACAAAATTAAGATATTCTAGTTTGTTACTAAAAAAAGTGTGAATTAAATGATATAAAAACTTATTTGAATATATATTCAGATTATATATATTATTTAATAAAGTTATAATGAGAATTTTTAATTTTTAGAATAGAAAACTAAATATAATTATTAATATAATAACATGATTAAAAAGTTTTTCATTAAATTTTATTATTCAATCTCACAATTAAGAGTTCAATTATCAATTATTTAATTAATTTATTTGAATATAAAAGCACTAAAAAATATAACAATTATATAAAAAAAGAAAGTTCCTAACAATATAATTTCTACTGCAATAATATAATAAATTTAGTATTTGGTTAATAATATAATCATTAGTGCAATAATATAATAAATTTAGTACTTAATTAATATTATAATAAATATTAATTAGAATAATTATTTATATAAAATTAATTATAAAATAAAAATCATAATATTATAATAAAATTTAAAATTAAACTTAAATAAAATACTTAAAACTTTAAATTAAACTTAAAATATTTATAAATTTAAATAATATTAACTCTTAATTTTTTAATAAATATAATTATTTGTTTAGTATCTTCTTTTTCTTCAACTCTTCAATATAGATTATATGTTCTTTTTATTAACTTATATATAATCTGTTATTAACTTTTAGCTATTCTTTTAGCTTCAGTTTTTTTATATACATTCAAACTTCTCTATAGTCATCACCCTTGGGAAAGCAATGTTACAGTAGTAACATAAAAATCGTTAATTTCAAAAATAATTGAAAAATACAAAATATTCAAAAATATTCATAT
>CAJVPL010000746.1:0-20605 GCA_910591945.1 Ambispora gerdemannii | reverse complement strand
ATTCCTCTCTCCCAACTCATATGACTCTTTTACTAATAGTGAAGAAACCCTTCATTTAAAGTAACCGTAGCACTACTATATATATATAATATATTATATATTTAAAAGTTATTAAATCATATAAAATAGTAATATTATAATATAATTATAATTTGTTTAATTAATTGTTAAAAGATTTTATTAGTTTAATATTCAAGTTTATATTTTATTTTTAATTAAATAAAGTCTAAAAATAAAAAAATTATAATATTATAAGTTTAATTATTTGATTTAGTAAATAAAATTAATTAATTTTTTATTTTTATTTTCAAATAAATTATATATTTTTTAATAATAATATTATTAATAATTAATCATTTTTATTTTATTTTATTTATTTAATTTAATTATTTATATTAATCTATAATGAATTGTTATATATATAAAATTTTATAGTAAAAATTAAAATTTTTGCTTTATAAAGAAGTTTTTATATTTAAATAAAGTTAAAAATTTAAACTTAATTATAAAATATTTTTGTGAATATTTTACAATTAGAAAAATTTTATAAAATAAAATCTAAAAAATTTACAAAAAAATATATATTAAAATATAAATTTTTAGCTTTATTTGAATATAAAAACAAAAAATATTTATTAATTAAAATAAAACTTTCTTTATAAAACAAAAATTTCATATTTAATTATTTATATTTTATTGGATAAATTTAAAATTATATAATTTTTATATATAACTTATATATTATTTTATATATAATTTATTATTATTATAATTTATATATAGTAACTAATAGAACTATGAAATTATGTATATAATTTTATTAATAAAAATTCAAATTTTTGTTTTATATAAATTTTTTAATTTTATTAATAAATATTTTTTATTTTTATATTAAAATAAGTTATATTTTAATATTAAAATAAGTTATATTTTAATATATATTTTTTCTGGATTTTTTTGATAAAGTTATTCTAATTGCAAAGTTATTATAAAATTTTTTATAATTAATTTTATATTTTAATTATAAAAAATTTTTGTAATAACTTTGCAATTAAACAACTTTATCAGAAAAAAATCCAGAAAAAATATATATTAAAATATAATTTATAATTTTTATTTTGATATAAAATTAAAAAAAAATTTATTAATAAAATTAAAAACTTTATATAAATCAAAAATTTTAATTTTTATTATATTTTATTAATAAAATCACATATATAATTTTATAATTTTGTTAGTCACTATATAAAATAATAAAAATTTAAAATATAAATAGTAAAATTAAAAATATAAAATAGTAAAAATTAAAAATATAAAATATAAAATAATAAGTAATATAAATATATAAAAATAAATAAATTAAGAAACAAAATAAAAAATTTATAGTTACACTTTTTTATAATTACTCTATTTTGCTTTCCTATTTATATATAAATATAATAAAAAAATCACTCTATAGTTATCAAATTTTGCTTTTCCAAGGATGATAACTATAAAAATAATTTTTATTAAATTATTATTGTACAAAAATTTTAGAAATTTATTTTCTATAAAAAAAATAATTAGACAAAAATCTGTTTTTTTGGATTAAAATTTGATTTAAAATAGAAAAATAAATTATCTAATAATATTAAAATATAATATTTTATAATTTACTAATTCAATTTGTTAAAACTTAATAATTAAATAATAATATTGTTGAATTTATAAATAATAAATATTATATTTTAAAGTTACTAAACGAATTTTTTATTTTTTAAAATGAATTGATATTTCATAGCTTATTTAACAAGTTTAAATAAAAATAAAATTATATATTTACTGAG
This sequence comes from Ambispora gerdemannii, assembly GCA_910591945.1. Taxonomy (NCBI): domain Eukaryota; kingdom Fungi; phylum Glomeromycota; class Glomeromycetes; order Archaeosporales; family Ambisporaceae; genus Ambispora; species Ambispora gerdemannii. Next base: position 18,779 of record CAJVPL010000746.1, on the reverse strand, counting down.
ATTTATAATATAATAACTAGATTTTTATAGAATTTAATCTGGTAAATTATAAAATATAATACTTCAAATCAAATAATATATTTTTATCTGGATTAAAATTGTGAATTACAAAATATTACCATTTTTAATTTGATTTTTATTTGATTTTAATCCAGAAATTTTATAACTAAATCTGTGATTTTACAGAACTAAAAAAATTATAATTTTGCCTGATTATTTTTTTTACAGAAATATAAATTCCAAATATAGTTCTATTATCAATAAAAATTATTTATGTATTTATTACTAAATTTTATTAATTAATTTATAAAATAAAATAACTTAAACAATTAAATTCTAAACGTGTAAAAATCTCGTATTAATTATTTGTTTGCAAAATATTGGCTTGACATTAATGTTATTGATAGTGAAACTCTAAAATAAATAATTAAATAAGAAATTTTTAAGTTTATGTATAAAAAGAGAACATTTATTAATAAAACAACAAATCATTTTCATTTCGAAATTTTATATAAACTTTATTAAGCAGTAAGGTTCTTGTCTCCCTTGGAATTATAACAATAAGTATATAATATTATGTTGTATTTATCTTTCTTCCGATGATAACTCGCTATTTTTATGTTTAAATATTTATGAAATTGTGGTATACAAGTTTTTTTATGGCATTTTGCTTAAAATATTAATTTTATTGCCATTATATCGGTTTTCGTTGAATATATGTGTGTAGAATATAAAATGAGTTCATTTTCGTTAAATCATCGAGGTTCGATAAATTTTTATATCACATGATCTTGATAATGCTGCATGTATAATGAATTGTTACGATAATGATAATGACAATGACAATGACAAATACCGATACAATTCTATATCGATTTGAATAATACCATTACATTTTTACACATAATGATAAAAAATAGATAAAACCATAAGACTAAGCCATAAAGCTTTTTCTTATTCTCGTTATGCTGCTAAGAGATAATAAAAACCTGAATAGCGCAAAAAAGAAACAGTCATTTAATTCTGAAACAAAAGCACAAAAAAGCTCCTTTGAAATACCGATACAACTGTATACAGTGAATAGTGATACTATCACTATTTCCAGAGGTCAAATGATAATCCATAAAGCACAAAACCTCATTAGTTTTACTTTGTTCAGGTAAAACAAGACAGGTTTTGTTTGGGCTTTGTGTGTAAATGAGCGAATGAATAAATACAGTACTCTTGGTTAAAAAATAAATCGAAATATTCTGGCAATTCTTCCTCATATCTTTCCTTTTGACAAATTTATTACGAAAACTCTAATAATATCATAAAATATCGACAACATGGGTAAACAACGGCCTCAAAACAACAAATCTTTACCACAAAAAGGAGGTAAAAAAGACACCAAAGACATTTTAGGATTGCTCTCACAAATAAAAAAGACTATACGACATTCGGACGTTCAGTATCAAAATATTTTGGTATGTCTGAAAACGAAGAATACCGGAAGCTGGTCGAGAGCTCAAACAATGCTTTTACAGACTATTGGAAAGGGAAAATAAGAATTTTTGCAAGGTGGATTATACAATGCAAAATTCTGAATAACAATAACGATGTTTTGAGATTCTAGTAAGAACTTGTTAGAACTCGTTACAGAATTTATTTGAGCTATGAAAATTCTCTTTGGGAAATTACCTTGTAGTAAAAAAATCTGTTGCTTTGATAGCAGCAATATTATTACTTAGTCTAAAGAATTTTAATTTATTCTGTTGTAATTAATTTAATATACAGTATAATGATAATAGATTAATAAATCGAAGAAAGTCACGCGTTGATCCATTGTTGTCAATGAATTATAACTATCCTCTTTTTATTGTTGACTGTTTACTCTTAACAAATTACTAACAATCAAAAAGACTTAATTAATATCTTGAAATCACATTTCGCGCGTTACCTAGCAGCAATTAACGAACTCGAGTGTTCTACAATCTTTAGAGCAACTCTCTATTTTCAAATGTGTCCGCTTGTTACTTGGAAGCTTTAATCGAAGTGGACTGAATTATTTGATCACATTGTTTTATAAACTCCTATTTTTTGATTAATTTATTTGAGAATTCGTATTAAAAAGACAAAATTGAATGACGCGTGATAAAATATTTAAATAAAAGATTACCTGTAATTCATTAGTTGCTTGCTTTTCGCCAATTCCTTCAGGACCAACCTTACTGTATATTAGATCTGACATATTACCATTGATCCTATAATATATAATTAAATTATACAAGGAGAGAACATATATTTGAGCTGAAGACAATAAAATGTTATTATGGTAAATACCTTTCGATATCCTTTATAAATTGATCACATTCACGTTCCATCCTAGCCATCTCGCTTTCTAAATCCTTCTCAGCCTTACACATCAATTTCACGACATCAGGCAATGACACTAACCGCATGCCTACATCTTCATCCTCCTGATCATCTACATCTTCAAAAGATTCTTTTAATAATTCTCCTACTGACTCTTCCTCATTGGTCTAATACGAAGGAAATAAAGCGCAAACTGTTATGAAAGAATAAAATAAATATCATCATAATTCATCTTACATTTTTTCTAAACTCTTCATCATCCAAATCCATTGGATCTTCCGCGTCGTCGTCGTCGGCATCATTTTCATTGTCTTCATTTGTTTGCCCTATATTACCACACTCTCTTTTACTATCAAAATGGATTTTGATATTCTCTTGAACTTTGGTCGAGAGTCCTCTTCGAAACGTGCAAAACTCTTTATGTAAAAGTTTAACCTTGGGATTTGTCCTTGATAAAAAATTAAGAATTCACGTGTTTCAAGTTATATATCTATTTACTACGCCTTAAAAATTAACACGTATGTATACCACCACACCTATGCTTCCGAGGAAAATAACTAATAAATTCTTGCAGTGTTATCGCGTCTTCTATTCTGTCAGGCCCTGCTACATTATTATCTAATAAAAAAGAATTTATAAGACGTTGTGTCTCGTCCAGTAATGGTGTTCGTGAGGCACTAGTAGTGCTGTTACTAATTCTCTTTGTTCTTGGAGGCATAATTTGTTAAAGTTTAAGATGATCAACCCATATTTAATACATGTATCGGAAAATCGTGTGCAGCACCAATCATTCTAAACTATCAATTATTGGATGCATGATTTGCTTTAAATTTCGCGTAATTTCCTTTCGTTTATAATTTAAATATGAACTAGATTTATTCGTGTCTATAATCAGAAACAAAATATTAGTATAATTTGATCTAATAAATATAAGTAAAAACATTACACCAATTATGCAAATTTTTATTTAACGAAGTATTCTATAATTTCCAATTAATAATAATAATAATATTAACAATAATTAAACATGACACTAACTACCTTCTTATCGAATACTCAATGTTCTATAATCATATATTTTTTACTTACACTACTCGCTTTATATCATTTAATCATTTCCCTTTACAACACCTACCTGCGGTGGTCTTATTACCCTTCCATTTAACTTGTACCCAATTTTCTGAACTGTAAACACCGTTCCCTCTTCTTTACCCTCTACTGGGGCTTGGAACATCGCCTCATGCACATTCGGATCAAACTTCTCGTCTAGCGGATTGATCTGTTCGACCCCGTAATTTTTAAGTGTCTTTAAGAGATCTTGTTCGGTCATTTTGACCCCCGTGTACAGATTATGGAGGTGCGGGTTTTCTTTTGCCGCGTTTTCTAGTGCTTCTTTTGGAACCGAGCTCAGAGCTAGGTTTAGTATGTCGGCGGTGTTTAGTAAATCACGTGCGAATTTTTGTATTGCGAATTGTGCAGTGTGTTCTACTTCTCGTCGTGTACGTTCCCGAAGATTTTCTTGGTCGGCGAGAGATCGAAGGTAATGATTCTTTTTGACGGTTGAGAATATATTAATAAATGTAGGATTACAAGCTCATTTTTGTCCAGATATCATGATCAATTTGATGGATCAGATGAAAAACGAGTACTTTACGTAAATCAATCAAAAATAATTTATCATTAGATTTTTCACAATAAAATTAAAAATTCACACCTTCAGCTCTGCAATCTGTTTATCTCTCGGATCAATCCCACCCCCGTGTTTAGTATCAACACCTTCCGGTGTACCAGTCTCAACCGCGATACGCTCATCCACTTCTTTCTCTTCCACCGCTTCTGCCTCACCACCGTTTAACCATCCATCAAAACCTTCCATGTTGTCCTTTTCCGCTGTACCATTACTGTACATTCTTCTAACAATATCTCCGCCATTAAAGTAGCTGCTAGTGTTGTGGTTGACATTACTATAATTACAATCGTTGCTATTTTTTCCGCCGAAAAATTTTATCAGATGAGCGCCACCACCACCTGCTCCTCTTGTCTGCGAATTACAACACAGACAGTTTCTGTGGGTATGTAGCTGACTAATATGAGAGTCCCGAGAAGTCAGTATAGACGGTATTGATGAGGATTTTGCACATATCCCGCCGCGTCTGAATAATAGCGAACTAGAAAACGAGCCGGACGAGCATGTGAGTATTGTTAGCCTCTTTAGAATACTCTTGCTCGTGTATGACATGGTCAACTATGAGTTTTCGCGTGGAAAAACAAAAAGTTTGGTTGATCATTTTTTACATGAGTCATTCTGAAAAATTAACGGGATGTTTGTTGGGTATTACTAGTATTACTACATGTACATTGCATTACGATTCACAAAATACTCGTTGTCTCTGAGGATGGAAAGGTTTTGAAAAAAATAAACCAAACGTAAACTAATAAATTTGGGAGGTATGTTTGAAAATATCATTTAGCTTATTGCTGTTGCGAGCAAGAAAAGCAAGATTAGGAAGGAGAGAGAAATTGTTATTCATTTTGAGCAATAAGAAAATAGAGTTCTATAAAAATTATTTTATATCTTTCTATTATTTTTCCGGTGATATTTTCTATGTTTCCGGCGATATTGTTGCTCTATGTGGTGGTTTTGTTAACTTGAATCTTTCAAAAAGAAAAAAAAAGAAAGAAACAATTACGGATGTTAATAATTGTCTTCTTTTTTTCTGTATCGATTTATTTGACGTGACATCAAACAATAAATTACCCCAGCAACTACTACAACCTCTAGTATGACCAAAATTATACGGGCGATTTTGTTACGGTGAATTTGGCGAAATCCACATGCCTTCCCACACACGCACTCCCATACACTGTTTGGATTTATGCAAATATGCATAAATCCATAAAAAAATTCATAAAATTATCTCCCTCTTTAAATGTGCCATGTTTGCGCACACTTTTATTTATTACTATTTGGGTGGGGGCTCTTCTAAAAAACGCATAAAAAAATGAACACTAGAAGCTTTCAAAAAGCTATATTTACATTTATTTATCTAGACATTATTAAGGTGGAGACCCGCACCCAAGAAAGACCATAGTTCTTTTTTAAAAATTTCTTTGGTACATTTACTAGATTGTTAAATGTAAATTTCTGTTCACCCAATCACCAAGAATTCCCTTAAATTATTTCTTTCTTTTTTTTGACAAGAAAAACAATTTTTTTGCCAGAATTTCATACAATATCCATTTCACAATGGTGAAGAAACTAAATTCAAAAATTATTGTAAATAAAAGATTTACAATTCTTGCAGAAATTTCTGCAAGATAATATTCTAGTGCCAAATAGCACTATTTGGCAAAGGTAATTTATTTTTGATCACTATCAATAGTTCGATTTTTATATATATATATGTAACTTATTAATAATAAATTTTATATTTTAGTTAAAGTTTTAACAGACATTATATAATGTCACAAAATAGGTGATTATATTGTTTTTTTTAGCATTATTTATTTATTTATTTTAGCATTATATATTTATTTATATTCAATAAATAAAACTTATTAATTAATAATTTAAAACCAAATTTAATAAAAAAAATATACCTAAATTTGAATATTAATTTTTACAAATAAAGATAATTATTTATAATTACGCTTTTTAATAAAATTATTTTTTATAAGTTATATTTATTCTAAAATTCTAATTTTTAATAATATAATTATAAAAGAATTGGTTATACATCATCCTGACAAAAAGTAGAATGCGGGTTTTTTTCTATATTAAAATTTTCAATTTAATTAAGAAATATTTTTTCTTTTTATATTAAAATAAAGATAAAATCTCTATTTTAATAGATTTAATTCGAAAAAGTTTTTCTAATTGCAAAGTAAAATTTTATTATACTTTATTGATAAATTTTAATTTTACTATATTTTAATAAAAATTTTAAAAGTGATGTATTCCTTTTGTAAGCCATTATATTTTTACTAATAATAATTTTGTAATAATTAACCATTAGGCCATACAAACAAAATTTTTGGTTTTCATAACCCGGCCGGATCATCAAAACCAGTTTATGAAATTTAAAATTTTGAGGCGCAGTCTAATATTATATCGCATTGTAAAAAGGTATAAATTGATTATTTTTTTAGTCCGGTAACTTCGGGACGCGATGTTTCGCGATTCAGTAAACGGATCGAAGCGATCTAACTATTATTAGATTTGTCTTAACTAGACAAATTGAATGGTGATTGGATCGCTTTTTACTTTATCAAACAAACTACACATTCCCGCTATATTTGAATGACAAGAATGGAAAATGGAACCCTAGCTTGGGCAATATTTGCGAATTACTTGCGGTAACGTTGACATCAACTTGGGGGACGTGATCTGTTTATCATGTGATCCCGTGAATTTTTGTTCAGACATTTCGCGATTTTTACATCGACTTTGGAGACTGCATCTCCGTCAATATTTTTGCGATCCGGACACCAGAATGCTCGCCTTAATTAGGCGAGTCGAATCGTAAAAATCAGATTACAGGCTGGCGAGATATTGACGTTCAAAGTTGCCGGCCGTCATTTTTTGATTTTGCAATCATTTTTTGGCAATCAGATCTCCGAAGGATCATAGTAGTGTGTTTGTAAGAGATTCGAGTTTATTTAACGATGAATAGGAAATAAACAAAACAAAATTGATAATTTATCTTTGTTGCGTCATGACTGGGAAAGTACAAAAATCAAACCTTTAATTATGGAGTATTGTTAATTCCTATGAACCTTTCAAGTTTCAAAAGTAGACACGGAAGTTCGTAATTAGTAGAAAAAGATAGTTTGAAGATTATGATTCATATTAAAGCATTATAGAATACTTTATTTCTTAAAATACTTTAGAAAAGAATACTTGGTCTTTAACTAGCACAATGTCTTATACAAACACAAAGCTCTTGATGAATATCTTTTTGTACTGGTAAAAATCTTTCTGGATATCTAAAAAATAATAAGTTCAATTAATTATATAATTTAAGAGATTATATTATAATTAGAAATTCAGAAAAGAATAATAAAAGTTCTAAACAAATGCTTATTTTTTAGAGTTAAATAAGTAATATAAAATAATTTGTTGAAAAAATTTCAAAACTATTTGAAAAGCCAAAAAAAATCATTAAATTTATAAAAAAAAAACTTGTCAGATAATTTCAAAAACTAAATATTTGTGTTACTTTCATGATTTTTCAAGTTTAATATACTAATTTTATATATAATATAAATTATTAATTTATATATAAGAACATTAATTCTGAATATTATCAAAATAATCATTATTTGTACTTATGATAAAGAAAATTTTGATAATCTTAAAACAACTACATTAATGTTTCTTAATGATATAAATATATAAATGATACAAAAAGAAAACTTGCAAAATTATATATTATAACAATATTGAATATTGCAAAAGTATTTAAATTCAACTGTTAATAAATAATAATTAATAAATATCTGGTGTTCAACAAAATTAGAAATTCAACAAATTCAAGATTGGATTATTCAATTTAAAAATGTTATCAGATTTGTTGGTAATATTAATTTTCATTTCAGAATTTTTTATTTATTCTGGCATAAATTATTTTATTTGGAATTCTCAAATTAAAAAATTGTTTGAATTTCAAATTATTCTTAATAAATTTAAAACATATAAATTTAGTACGAAAAATTTTATGATAAAAAGAAATAATTCTTTGAAAGAAAAATGGACAAATTTGTATGAAATACAAGAATCTGAAATTTTTTTATGTTCTAAAGAGTATTACCAAAAATCAATGATGTATCATTTTGTAATATTATAAATTCTAATAGTGAGCAATAATAAATAGAATTAAAGTGATTATCACAGTTAGAAATTTTGCTCAAAGAAAAAAAATTTCCAATTGTAGCTGATAAACCCATCAATTGCAATCATGTTTATATATAGTATTTGTATTTCCATGTAATAGATTCCCGGGTCTGAATCAATTTTTGAAGGTTGAATGATTCGATCTTGGGTGGTTTATACGACGTTTCTATTTTTAATTATCCGGTCTTCGATTATTGCTATTCGGGTGGTTAATGATATTGTTCGGGCAGTTATTGTTGTTAATGTAGAAGCACGCTGTTTTTATGAGTCATAGACTCGCCCTAAAGTGCCTGTTTCAGGTCATATGGGTAATTAGACATAATTCGGATATTATTTGATTGATATCTGCGGATTTTCTTGTATAAATAATATTTCCAATAAATTTGTTATATAAAAATTCTTGTTATAGTAAATCTTGAATTCAATCAGCCATGACATTCGTTACATTAAATGAATTTATCAAGCATTTGGAAAAAGTGAATTTTTACTGAATGCTTCATATTGGACCAATGAGCTCGGACTCATTGGTTGACATATATATATTAAATTAAACACTGTATATAATATCCACAATATATTATCAAATTCGGGAAATATTAAATGAAAATCTGTTTTCTGCATCTCCATTTTTTGATTCTCGGAGGATATGTCAATTATTTCTTTCTTATTTTCTCGAGTTTCATAACATAGCGATTAATATCATGGCTTTTTTACGCGTTTTTATTTACATGCTGATCAAATTCCGACCCCACTGTGGCATTCTTTCTGGTATCAAACCAATAAGCTCAATGAAAAGAAAAATTTCGAGACAATGACTACATTTGTGCTACGCTACTTATAGAATTTTTGGGAATTTTCGAACTAGCAAAATCAGCAATATAACATTCGCAACATTCGCGTCATTCGGTACATTTTTTTACTATACAAAAAACGAATAAAACTTTCCATCCACCATTTTTAGCATACTCTTTTTAGGAACCGGCATTTTGAAATCTCCTATTAAAAAGAACACACATAGGTGTACGAATTTTAGTACATACATTCAAAACAAAACATGACAACTAGTTACCTAGCTTCCGCCTCAACAAATGTTAAAATATGGGATTTGAGAGAAATTGATGGGGCAAATCCGAAGAATGGTACCTCTTCTACAGAAGCAGCAGCAGCCAACAATAATAACAATAAAACACTATACGGTGTAGAGCTCGCTTCTTTTTCGCCTTTGGACTCAACTGCCGTTAATTGTGTGCGATGGAGTCATGATAGTATCCTTTTAGGGTTTTTCTTTAAATTTTTTGCGTGCGAATTCTTGTTATTCTTAATGAGATGATATTCAAAGATCAGCTGCTTGCTGTGGTTGGTAATGAGAGTTCAATAACGATACATAATCAAGAAGGAACACGTATTGAATCGATATCATTGAGCATTCTGGTATATTTGCACGAAAATTGGGTGCCTGTTTTTTCTTTTGCCTAATCGATTATTAATATTATTTTTCTAGGATTATCCAGATATCAATGCACTTCGCTGGGCTGATAAGTTGCGACGCTTAATCTTTGGAGGATCAGATAACATCGTGCATGAATGGGACGTGGAAGAAAAAAAATTCAGTAATTCATTGAAAGTTCGTGTTTGTCTATTGCTTAGAAAACAAGACTTTTTTTTCGCTGTTATTCTATTGTATTATATTTTATTAATTGTGCTTTCTCAATAATTAAGGGACATAGTAGCACGATAACATGTCTGGATTTGAATCTTGATGAAACATTAATTGCAAGTTCTAGTTCTAATGGAGATATTATTGTACACAATCGACAAAAATCCACTGCAAATAGCTTGACGACGGGAGTAACGAATCGGGTATTATAATCATACATTTATTCTCAGGCTTCTAATATATACATATCCAAACTTACTTTTAATTTAACATGTGGCCAAATAGTCTATCAACACTCTTGAATATTCTTACTTCAAGCAAGGCTTGCTTGCAGCTGGTGGTGACGATGAAGAACTACGACTATGGGATACTTGTGTATCCACGACAGCCATTCGGACGTTCGATAGTGTGCATCATGATTCGATAAAGGGAATTGCATTCTCGCCTTATAATTCAACATTCATGGCCAGTGCTGGTCTTGACAGAAGAATCGTGCTTTATGATGTGGGGAAACAAGAGTAAGTTTTTTTATTTAAATTTAAATCGCGTTTGTGATTTTACGCAAAGCTACGTGATGAGAAGTTGACCTATTTGCACATTATATCGTAGGGACGTGAAAACTTTAATCACCGAGTGTCCTTTAACAGCGTTAGCCTTCAAGCCGGATGGGTATACATTAGCTGCAGGCACAGATAAAGGTAACGAGCATTTATGTCATACCCTCGTTTATAATGATGATTATGATCATTGCTATTAGTCCTGATGTTTTTAATTTAAACCAGATATTTATCTGATAATGTTTCTTAGGTAAAATTCTTGTGTATGATCTCCGTTCACTTAGCAAACCAATTTATACGTTGTTGGGGCACGAACCACGTCCAATTCAATCTCTTCGTTTTCAGGTAAAATTAATGATCCAGTTTCTGTGAATCCCGATTTGTTACTAATTAACAAATTTATAAACTAGTATAAACTACGACGCACCACAAATGCAAAAACAAAAGGTCACACTCGTACATCATCTAGGGGATCAACATCTAGTACTACTACTGCTGTTTCTGCTCATACTAAGTCAAAAGTCGCTACTGCTACAATAACACCGCCAACAAGTGAATCAAAAAAAAAGAATCAAATAGACATTACTAGTAGTGTGATTTCTCCCACACCAACTAAAGGGCTCTCTGCTCTTAAATCACGATCATCTGTTCCTCCTCCAACCACCAGCACCAAAAATGAAACAACAGCAAAGGACAAGAATTATATGGACATGTTTTCTCCCGTAAAAGATAATCAGAACGAAGAGAATGGCTTGAAAAATTCAATATGGAATCTTGACATGTCAATAAACTCCGGACCCTCTCCGCTAACTAGCACCGTAAATGAATCAACAACAAGGGACAAAAATAAACAGAGCGAACAGATTCCTCACGTGAAAAATGATAAGCAGAGTTCAATAGGGAATCCGGACATGTTGATAAACTCGGTATCTATGGATAAACTAAAGAATGGGATTGTGACAAAAGTCAAAGAGAGTATTGGAGGAGTCGCACAATTGAATGAGAATGGGATTGTGACAAGAGCCAAAGAGAGTATTGGAGGAGTCGCACACTTGAATGGGGATTCTACAGATTCTACTATGGGAAATGGTGTCATGAAGGTTACAAAAGATGGCAACAATAATGACACAACTCCATCATTTCAGTACCAAGTATTGGAAAATATTGTTGAAGATTGCTTACATGAATTCAGAACATCCTTACGAAATGATATACAAAATATGCATCTAGAACTACTTCGACAGTTTCATATACAAAAAGTCAGTAATCCTTTGATGGCGTTGTTTGTGCATTTATTTATTTATTGTTATTAATTCTAACTCTTATGTGCACTAGACTGAAATGGAAATGATGTTTCTAAAGTACTGCGGAGAGTCGGTGGCACTTCGGGAGGAAGTTGAACGTTTGCGGGAAGAAAATCAGAGGCTCAAAATCAAGTCATACAATTGATTTTCTATTCTATTTTCTATTACGAATGTACTAAATTTCGTGACAGAATGTCATAGGTTCAGATATCAACCAATACATTTTTGACATTATGTGATGACATATTCTCTATATAAAATATTGTAACTTGTCTGCGGAAAGGTGGGAAATGACATGTATATAAATGGATGCCTATAGACGAGAAATATTTGGAATTTTTACTCTGAAACGGAAGATTCACAGATAAATATGACTTCTGAAAATACACATTCGAGCGAAAGCTCTCCCCATAACAATGCTATTAGTACGTCAAGGCTCTTTTGGACGGCCTTTCTTCTATTAACTTCCTCGTTGTATCTTTATGTTGCAATAAAAGACTACCAAAATTGGCGACGTTTGCGTGATGCATTTTTTACAAAAAATAAAAAAAATGCAACAAATTCACAAAAAATCATACCACAACAACAAAACCCTCTTGTCTTTGTTCCATTTATTCCCTTCGCATTTGTATATTTACTTCTAAGACTTGCTTGGGATGCCTTTAGACTATTTGTATTTTACTCGCTTGATAGCGCAGAAGCAGGTGTATACTATTTGATTGATTTTATTAAATGGGGTGCTACAACGATGCCGAAGTTTGTATCGGCGGTTCGCTCGGGGTTTTGTTCTCACATTAAAACACCGTTTCTCCGATTCGCGAATGCGTCCATTGATTGGATGCAAGTATACGTGTGGCCTGTTATCAAACATTATAGCATTGTTACTTATCGAATTTCTGTTGATGCGGCCGAGAAAGGAAAAGCATTAGCAAAAGATTTTTACGAGAGCAGTGTAGAGTTGTCAAAAGTAGGCTGGAGAGAAGTTGGATACCCGATTTGTATGTTCTTGGTTCGACTTTTCGATGCATTGGTTGTTGAGCCAGTGGATTGGATTATTCCGAGAGCAATTTACCTTCAACGAATTATGTGGCATTGTGCGTGTTTTCTTGCCAGAGATTTGTCGGAAGATTTCAGAGATCTTTGTGTTTTTACATGGAAAATCGCAACCACTGCTTGGATTAATATATTGGAGCCTACTGCTCTATTTGTCGAAAAATTGATAACCGCTTCGTATCAAAAAGCAATATCAAACGGAAAATTGCTGGCAATCTTTTTGTATGAACAATTAATCCTTGCTGGCATTTGTGAAGTGACTTGGTTTTTCTTGGGAATTTTACAAGATCCGATTATTCGCTCAACTGTCAAAAAGGTTTACTTGTTTATTTATGAGGGAACCATTCTCTCCCGCATTAAACAAAAGATTGATATTCTTATCCCAGAAATCGGAGAGAATGTTAGAAGATCAATTCTTGGCACGATCGAAGGAATTTCTCGTACATGTGTCGATGTATATATTCTTTCGGTATGCGCAAAAGATATTGTTGCTCCCATTTTACATGCTATTCCTATAATTCACGCGGATCTAAAGCGGATTTTCACGAGTGCGTATTACTTGGTTCGACGAACTTTAACGGAAACACTCCAAAGTTTATGGGCCGTCTTTGCACCATTAATACGTCCTGTCATTACACTTCTTGGTATTTTCTATACTACTGTGATCCTTGTCGCGATTTTAGTCGCGATCCGAACGGTAAAAGCCATATTTGCATGGAGTGTAATAGCACTCGCGTATCTTTGGCACCGGTCCGAAATAATATCTGGCATGATATCCAGCACATTGATCCTGTTTTGTCAATCAATCCGTCCTTACCTCACCACTTTTACAAATACTTTGACAAAGGTCTCAACGTCCGTCTTCGCCAGTCTTTCAGAGGCTTGGGCTTTATATTTCCCTTATGTCATTGAAAATGTCACGAAATTTCTCGCGGTTCAGATTCAAGCAATCCGAGCTTTCGGATATGAAGCTTATGCTCGGTATCTTCCGCTGATGATTGATTTCAAGGAACGTGTCGTACTGGCTGCAGATCAGGCAGTTGTTATGATTGGCCAAACGATGATGGAGTGGACAAAGAAAGAAAAAGAATTAAGGGTGTCGATTTACATGAATAACGTCAATTACGTAAATAGTGACAGTAATTGACAGTATATAAACGTCGATTACGTAAATAGTGACAGTAATAGAGTATTGGAGTTTATTATATATATATATATATATCACGTATATCCTTGTAAATTGATTTATCTACAATTGTTGTAAATATTATTATGAACACTATTCATACGTTTATTTATTAAGAATTTTTTGTTTTTGTGTACATTAAATTATTCTACGAATAAATAGCTGATGATTTATATTAAATTTCGTTGATGTTATTCTTTGATTCTGCACAAAACTTGAATAGTTCTTGTTGGCATCTTGGGAACACGTCAGATTTGTATCTCTGCATTTCTGTAGAGTCGATGTGACTCAACACGTAGTCTGAGACTACGTTATGCGAACGGCTGATTGAGGACGGTCGACCAATACCAATTCGGAGTCTACGAAATTGCTATTTTAATAAAGAGAATGGGTTAATACAAGACTAATATGACGATTTTAAATATTAGTCGAATGCTTACATTTGTTCTTAGACAATCAATTAGAGATTTTATTCCGTTGTGGCCACTTTATTATCGAATTAAATTTGTTAAGTAATCAGTTTGGATAAATCTTTATAGTAATTGATCGAACTTACTTTGCACTTCCTCCATTTTTGATACTCATTTTTCCGAGTTCGCGTTCCATGTCATCATGAATAACAATGACATTTGAAAGTGAAAAACCAAGCTCTTTGACTATCATTAAAATAAATATTAGTTAGTACCAATCTAAAATCACAATAAAATCAATGATGACAATCACCTGCTTTACTAACTGATCTCCCACTGATATTCATCAATAGCCTCGGTTTCATTAAAGTCAAGTCTAATTGTATTATTGGCGACGAAGAAACCGGTAAAACTTTTTCATTCTTCTTTTTCGGTATTGTTAATGATGACAGTGATGTTTTTACACCATTACTATTGTCATTCAATTGATTCTCGTTAACCATCAATACATTGTTTTCGGTTTCAGATGAGGGTTTTCGAGGTACATAGATACTGTTATTACTATCTTCACACAAATGTTTATCTTGTTTTGGCTTTTTTTGTTTAGTTTTTTTCGGTAGTGGTGGTGGCTGTATTGAAATTGTGGTTGTCGCGACGCTCCCCGGCCAATCCTTGTTTCGTGTCCAATTTAAGTTGTATTGTTCTGCTAGGTGATCTAACAGTAACATTCCTATGCTATGGCGCGTGTTTGGGTGTGTGTAGTTCCCTAGACCTATTAACTTTTTTACATTATGTACACAGAAATTTTAATGACAAAATAATGCTGCGTTTTTTTTCGTGGTTAAAAACGCCTTACCAGCACTCTTTTTATTTCCATTTTTATTGATTATCGATCGCTGTAGAATTTTGTTAGTAAAGAAAATTTTTGGTTGCCACATTTTTATATAAAAAAAAATCGAAACGCGACTTCGAATATCTATTTTTATTTTTATTAGGCATTAGTCATACTGCGCATTATAAAACTGCGCACCGCGTAGAGTCTACCAATGACTACGTATTATGTCATGCTGCATGTAATTTCTTAAAGAGGACAAGTGACATTTTGTTCCCAAAATTTTTAGAATGTCAAGCAGTGGCAGGAGTAAAAGATTAAGCTTTGTCCAACAAGATGGAAGTAGTGAACGGCCGCCTCATGGTATATTAAAAGTTTGCGTTTGTATAAGTGGTTTTTGGTGTTGCTCGGAATAGTTCGGGACCGACCGGAGAAAGAATGCAGCCATTTCTGCATTAGTGTTTCTTCCATACATCAAGACTATTTATTCCGGCGTTCTTGATCAAGACATAAAATGTATTATTCAAAACAATTTTCAATGCAAAAGGTGATCGTCGTTACTCGAACTATGGTTCGGAGAAACAACCACAGAATGTTGTTGATGATATGCCAGAGGTCGAGCAGGATGATGTCCCGATGGAAGAAGATCGATATGAAGTAGAAAGCATTAATTCGATGAAAACGGAGAATGCAAGTGATATTCCCATGATTTTTATGAAAACTTGCATAAAATAATGGATCTCTGATGTGATGATTATTAGGGGCGTAAATTATATTCCGTCAAATGGAAAGGCTGGACAAAAGAGACGTAAGTCCATTAGCTTAACAAAACAAAACCTACACGTTCTACTGAATTCTACGCGAACTAATCAAATATGCAAACACGAACAACTCGTTCAGCTGGGAACCAATTGAAAATCTTGACGGATGTGAAGAAAAACTCACGAAATTCTATCAAGTGATGCGTGGCACAGATCTCGATGACAAAAATCTCGATAAACGATCAGCATATCTGGCCGCATTCTGGATTAGTCAACAGCAGAGCGAGCCTCACATACTTCGTGAATACAAGAGTTCGAAAACCTTGGACGTAGAGGCATACGACAGGTATGTTCTAAAGAAAGGAAAGTCCAAATCAGAGAGAGGTGAAGGTTCGCCAGAGATTGCGGCTGTACCTTTCGTTGATTTCTCCACTATCAAATCAAAGTTAAGAGATTTCTACTAGGATCTGAGGGTAATAACTGTGGACGCAATGAAACATTGATCTGTTGTTTGGCGAGTTAATTGACTTGTGTGATCAAATCTTTTTTCTCCTTGCAATCAGTCATAAAAACAAAATATTTTAATTTGAACAAAAATTTTATTTATATTAATTTTTTGTAATACTTCAAATTTAAATGTACACTTTATCATCGAACTGTACGCGAAAACTTCTTAGAATCCGAGTTAAGATATATATTGTAATATTACAATTTTTTGATGCTGTAATAACAATGGCTTTATTTACGACATTGTAATTTGGATGTTCTTGTTAAATAAATCGATATTATTAATTGAATATGAACAACACTCTATTCAGATTTTGTAGGGTCCCATCCTGAATCATAAATTGTCATTAATAATTTTTGATAAATAAATTAATATAAACAAACACTACTTGCCAGTAACAAAATAATCGTCCAATCCATTCAGCGTCTCCATATCTTCATCTTCAATTCCAAAATCATAGACACTTGCATTTTCGATAATACGTCCGTGATTGACACTTTTTGGTAGCGTCACGAACTTACTTTGTAGACTCTAGTATCCGACAATGGGATTAAGAATAAAGTCATCCGTAATAATTAGCTTCCACTAGTCGCTCAAGATATTTAATCGGACTCTTAAACCTTACCCATCGAATTAAAATTTGCGCGGGAGACTTGTGATACTTTTCTGCGATTTTTACTAAGGTACTTTCTTTTAATTTTAGTCCCTTTGTTAAAGGCGAATATGCTTCGACTAATATATCATTCTCTCGACAAAACGTGACAATATCATTTCGCAATAACCATGGATGAACCTACAACGGCAAAAGTCAATCGTATTCCATATCTAAGACAAAGATAGAAAAAGTCTCCATCCCGATGAACAAACCTCAATCTGATTAACAGCAGGCTTAATATTAATTTCCGGATCATCCAATATTTCAGTCAAATGATGCACTCCGTAATTAGACACACCGATACTCTTCACTTTGCCATTCGCCGCAAGCTCTTGCAACGCCAAATAACTCTCACGTCGGTTCTTTTTTCCCGGGAGCGGCGAATGCAAAAGTAAGAGATCAATGTAGCCGGTTTGAAGCCTAGATAGTGAGGCTTCTGCTGCGCGAAGAGTCGTCGAGTATCCTTGATCAGAATTCCAGATTTTGGTGGTGACAAAGATTTCGGAACGTGGAATGCCGCTACGATGATTGTATGGGTCAAAGTAACAGTGTTGATTTACTGTTGTCAAGAAATATTAGATTCTGGACATTAGATAGATGGAGGTTTTGGGTACCTTAATGCGATTGCTTTTCCTACGTCTTCCTCATTTCCATATAGTGCAGCAGTATCAATATGACGATATCCAGCCTAAAATAATCATACTTGAGATAAATGCGCAAATTATCATAAAAACGAGATAAGTTATCTCATTACAATAAAGTAACGAGTAAACCTTTAATGCCCATGAAACAGCTTTCTCAGTCGTAACACCTGGCTCAGCTTGATACACTCCTAATCCTGAATTTAATTATATATAAAATTTAATTGATTCCCATTGTAATCGTTGAAATCCGATGACATATTCCTACCCAACCATGGAATTTTGTGTCCATCATTTAATGTTACTGTGGTATTTAGGCTTAGGTCATCAATACTATTTGATTTACTCATAATATCTGATGATTGGGACATGCAACGAAAGCAGATTTTTGTGATCCGAGAATTAAGGCGAAAATTATGACGAACAGACATGGGCGTATTTATACAATATACTGTTACACAAGCAAATCTTTCTATAAAAGCATGGGCTTCATTTCATCTTTTGGATAGTTGATTGTCTTTTCCAGGCCCGATCAGCCCACGTTGTACAGCCTAAATATATCATAGCAGAGCCCGAGAAATTTTTCTTTTTGCTATTTAGATATATTCTACGTATCTCCCAATAATAACCGGAGCCTGATTCAAGTGATATAATAAGTATTTTGGCAAGCTGGTGAAATCTCTCTTCAATTATCTTTAAATCGAGAACATCTGATTGCTTGGATCTATAACTATTTTATTCACCACGATAAAAATGATGAGTGGAGTATAATCAGCTAGTCAGTACACGCAGTGTTGTACATTTTGGATGTTCAAGCACTTTTTCGACTGTCCAAATATCCAAACGTCCAAATGTCCAAGTGTCCAAACTCTTGTACTATTAAAAAAATTAAATAAAAAATATATGATTATATACAACGAGAAATTCTAAACATTTTTAATTAGTGTCCAAACAGGTTATTTTAATA